>JBBPBX010008889.1:21249-55273 GCA_038048925.1 Garcialebias charrua
TCTGATGGAGTTTCATCAAAATATGCATGTTATTTTAGGAGGCTTTCTTTCTTCTATTTGTTTAAAGGTCCACTGACATGATGTTTGAACTATAAATAAAATTGCTCAACATATATATGTTGCATCATTCAACTATGGTCTAAATGATAAATCAATTTAATTTTGATTTTAAAGTGATTTTAAACTTTGTGCCGTGTTTATTCACGGGAAATCCAATTACACGCGAATGCAACATCTGTGACGTCAGGGCGGAGCCCCCCTCGCTTCACCCGAGAGCCCCCCTCGCTCCACTCCACCTGAACGGTAAGGCAGAACCTGCTGTTTCTTGTTCAACCCCCTGAACTAACTTCGGCTTCACAAACTGAAGACAAATCGCTCAAATCTAAACTTAGATTGCTAATTCGTCTGATTTTATATTGTGCGCTATTGTTATGTAAATGGGGCGTTCTAGGAGACGTTCCTGCCCTGACGTCATAAAATTGGCAAGCGGAAGTACCCGGATGTCCCGTGAAGAAACACAGCGTGAATTTTAAACTCACTTTTTAAACGAATTTTCATTAAATTATCATTTTGTTTGCAACAACGAACATAGTTGAATGATAAAATATATACTGTATATGTTATAACAATTTATGCAAAGTTCAAAAATCATGTCAGCCAACCTTTAATCCTCTCTTCAGTTGTTCACTGCTTTAGTATTTGTGAATGTCTGGGTAAGAGCGCCAGTCTGTTATAAATTACAAGCATGTAGGTCCATGAGTCACCGTCAGCAGAACTTGTGAAGTTACAAGGATAAACAAGATGTCTGAAAGCTCACTGTGGTTTACATCTGAACTCAGCAGCCGTTGATGTTTGTGCAAAGTTTCACTGTTTCTCTGCAGGATTCCAACTATTAAAGACTGAAAAAAGACTGAACAAGAAAGATAATTAAAAGAAAAGGTAGTTTTCACAGCTGAAATCTTGTTTGATCTATTAAATTACTCTTAAATCTGCAATTCCAACATTTTATCATTTGAAGCAACTTCATTTAAAACAAGATTTTTTTCTTTTCTCAGCTGTAAAAAACAACTAGGGATGCACAATACAGTATTGGGTTTTTGGCTGATATCCGATACGTTAAAACTTATTTGGCCATTAACCGATACCAATACCAATATTTTTTTTTTCTAGACCTACTTACAGAGACTACATAGCTTTCTCTGCTGTGGAATTAAAATAATACATAATTTGGCCTGCTACCAAATACAGATGCCAAAAAGGGGCTGAAAATGATGCAACACTTCAACTTGAATTATGTTTAATGTCAAATGTATTCATGACATTTACTCTCTCTCTAAAACAACACTCGAACAGTGCCAATTTGTAAATTTTCACAAATCTAAACTCAACCTGTTTGCAAGCGACAAGTGAAAAGCGCATGAGCGCGTTAATAGATATACTTGACAGTTCATTAAATTACTGTAAAAATTAACTTAAAACAGAAGCCTTTTATATTGGTGAGTAATTTTGATGGAATTTTCCCAAACAGAAGCCAAAAACAGAAGCCTTTTATATTGGTGAGTAATTTTGATGGAATTTTCCCAGATGCCCAATATTTAACTTTATCGCTAATGTCGGCCGATACATGCTAATAATATTGTGCATCCATCCATCCATTTTATATTTCATCCATCCCCACGAAGACAGAAGGGAAGGAAAAGGAACAGAAACACATCAAAAAATCTCTGCAAACATGTGGATATCCCAACTGGGCTTTTGTCAAGTCAGCAAGGAAATCTGTTAAACACAATAATGAACAGAAAAAGTCTAACAGACGGAAAAACATTGTCATTCCTTATGTTGCTGGAGTCTCAGAGAATTTCAGAAGGATTTTCAACAAACACAACATCCCAGTACATTTCAAACCTAGCAGGACGCTCAGACAGAGGTTGGTCCACCCTAAAGACCAAACCCACACACAAACAGAGTGGTGTGGTTTATGCAGTCCAGTGCAGCGAAGTCTGCTCAGACCGTTACATCGGAGAAACGAAGCAACCTATCCACAAAAGAATGTCTCAACATAGGAGAGCAACCTCCTCTGGACAAAACTCAGCTGTTCACCTCCACCTCACGGACAAGGGTCACTCATTTGAGGACCAGAATGTTCAAATTTTGGACCGAGAGCACAGATGGTTTGAGAGAGGTGTGAAGGAAGCTGTGTATGTTAAGAGAGAAAAACCTTCTCTTAACAGAGGAGGAGGTCTGAGATTTCAACTTTCTAAGACTTATAACTCAGTTTTGGATTTGATTCCGAAACGTTTTACACTGGATGGGAGCAGGGATGTCTTGTCTGTAAATTAGACTAACAAAGTTCTCTGAGTAGCCTCTGTTGTTGTTTGGGAGGTGTTTTTTGTCAATTTACATACAGTTTTGTGTCTTCTACCAGAGACCTCAAGGGAACCTCCTACTGTTAAGGTGTGATCTTTCAATTTACATGTATGTGTTACAAACCCCCTTCTGTTAAGGTGTGATGTGTTGTTTTGTCAATTTAAATAGAATGGGCATGTTAGGTATTTTGTGGTGTTATTTCAGTTTCCAATTTCATATGTTGGTGCGTGGCTTGTATAAAACTTCTCGTTCTCACAGCTTCCATTCATTCAGAATTGAAAAAGACTTCTGGACAGAAGTCGAAACGTTTTCTGCAACAAATAAAGTCCAGTTGATCCTGTATTGAACGCCTTTTTTGAATCCATCCATTTTCTTCCGCTTATCCGGGGTCGGGTCGCGGGGGTAGCAGCCTAAGTAGGGAGGCCCAGACTTCCCTCTCCCCAGCCACTTGGAGCAGCTCCTCTGGGGGAATCCCAAGGCGTTCCCAGGCCAGCCGAGAAACATAGTCCCTCCAGCGTGTCCTGGGTCTTCCTCTGGGTCTCCTCCCGGTGGGACATGCCCGGAACACCTCACCAGGGAGGCGTCCAGGAGGCATCCTAACCAGATGCCCGAGCCACCTCAACTGGCTCCTCTCGATGTGGAGTTGCAGCGGCTCTACTCTGAGTCCCTCCCGGATGACTGAGCTTCTCACCCTATCTCTAAGGGAGAGTCCAGACACCCTGCGGAGAAAACTAATTTCAGCCGCTTGTATCCGAGATCTCGTTCTTTCGGTCATAACCTAGAGCTCTATAGATGAGCGTAGGAACGTAGATTGATCAGTAAATTGAGAGCTTATAATATTGTGCATCCCTAGTAAAAAATGTTTCTCCTTGTGAGCTTGTCTGTATTTGTATAAAAACAAGCAAATCTCAAATTCTCTTTGTTACACTCTTAACAGCTCCATTTTGTTTTAAATACTCCATATAAGAGGGCTATGGCAAACTTTTATAACATATTCAAACCAGTATTTGCCATTTAGATATCCAGAGTAAACAAACCAGCATTTTATTCTTACTAAAAGGCATTTAAACAGAATAGTGCATTTACAATTATGTTTGGTTACTCGCTTTTAGTGATAAATGAGTTCATCATTGAAAGGATTACTTAAAAAATTGTCCTGATTTAATATGCAGACTGGTTGTTGTTTTCATTATACTGGCTGATGTGTGTGTTTTCATAAGTTATGAAATGTGTTGTAGTTGTCTCTATCAGGGTCTGTGTCTTAAGTTACAATAACTTTTTAAATAAATAACATCAACATGTTTGAAGGCACAGTTCTAAAAATCACTGGTATATTTAGTTAAATCCAATCATTTGATGCTCCTACATCCAACCTGCAGCCTAATGC
Organism: Garcialebias charrua; assembly: GCA_038048925.1. Lineage (NCBI taxonomy): Eukaryota > Metazoa > Chordata > Actinopteri > Cyprinodontiformes > Rivulidae > Garcialebias > Garcialebias charrua. The sequence continues at coordinate 25,004 of JBBPBX010008889.1, forward strand.
TAACTGGAGTCTGTTTGCCAGTTAGGAACGCGTCTCCCCAGGAGTCGATGAGTTCATTTGCATCAATGAGATGCTCCTTCATGAACAGACTTTTGATTTGACTTCACATCAAAGTGCTTTTCAACAAATTGCCGTCTAAAATATATGCTAACACGTTGGAACTGCACACTTGTGTCTGTTTATCCTGAGGGTCCATACTCTGTGCAGCTTCTTCTAAATTTAAGCATCTTTTAAAAACCAGATAAAGTAATTTTATGCTAGCTCAAAATTTGAGAAACAAGTGTATAAGTAAAGCAGGATAATAGTCATTCGGTTACACGTACTGTAAGTTGCCTGCTTTTTTGTTATTCTCAGACAAAACAGCAACCCCATTCTGAGGGAATGCTAAACTTTCTCAAAACTGGAATGATTATTTTAAAATTAATGACATTCTTTGTTTTTATTGTTTGTTTTTCACAGTATTTTTATGGCCAGAAAAGCCTTCAAAAATGCAAACACTTTGAGCTTGAATAAAAAAGACGAGTGAGTATTATTGATCCTCTGACCTTTTCCGTTTTAGGCCACGTCTGTTTGAAAATAAACAAGAAAAATAGAATATTGGTGCAGCTGCAGCCTAAATTTATAAACCTGAACAAATAACAGATAATCAGTATCTGTTAGCACAGTGTTGTCTCAAAGCATCTGTTGCTGATCCAAGATTAGACTGATCTGTACTTGTTCCTGTGTTCCTGACAGTCCAGGACAACCATCCCCCGAGTTTCATCTTTGTGCCAGTCCAGAAATATCTTTAAAGTCTCTTATCCACCTTATTCCTGGGGGGTCACTGTAGAAGCGATTATGGGACTTACTTCCGTTTCACACCGGAAGTAGAAGTTCTGCACTGGCTCCTTCGTTGTTTACTTGCTAATCTGCACGCATCGTTGAAGTTCTGTTTTCTGTTATTTCGAGCTAATGTATTGTCACGAAGATGTCCTTGCGGAGCTCGGGTACCTGTTGCGCTGTTCGTGGCTGTACGAATAATCAGACGAAGCTGAATTTGTGGCTGCAACTAGTGTGTGTTGAACATGCTCCGAAAACAAAAAGGGAATGTTCCTGTGATAAGCGGTACCGTTTTCATCGAGCTACCAACAGATGACGAAACAAAGAAAAATTGGCTTAAAAGTTTTAACTTGAAAAGACCACCCAAAACGCTGTACGTGTGCTCGTTTCATTTTGTGGACAATAAACCAACAGAAGAAAACCCGCATCCTTCTTTGTGGGTGGGCTACGAGAAACCACCTGAAAAAAGACTCCGTACCCTCCAGAGGATCGAGAACACCAGGTATGATTTAAGAGACAGCTTTTAGTGTTATGATTTTATGTAGTCAGTGATTAAATTGTACTAATATTTTCGTTCATAACTGGCAAATAAACACACGCACCTATTTATGTATGCTTGTTTTATTTTATTTATTTTTTAAGCAAGCCTAATCTGCATCCACATGATTTTATCTTTGATCATAGTCGATATTATTATTGATTTTATTTGATTTTATCACTTGTTTTATTTTGATCTTTGCTTTGTTACACTTTGTAGCACTTTGAGATTTTTATTAATGAAAAGTGCATTATAAATGGAATTCATTATTATTATTATTATTATGCTATGTGTGCGTTTATTTATATATATATATAATATAGGTGTGTGTGTGCGTTTATTTATATATATAATCTAGGTGTGTTTGTGAGTGTGTGTTTATTTATATATATATAATATAGGTGTGTGTGTGTGTGTGCGCGTTTATTTATATATATAATATAGGTGTGTGTGTGTGTGTGTGTGTGTTTATTTATATATATATCAGAGTCAGAGAGTCAGAGAGTCTTTATTGTCATTTGCACCGCATGTGGTACATGAGATGAAAACGAGATTATGTACACGAGGTCCCAGTTACATCCAACAACAAATGAAAGAGAAAAACAGTAATAACATCGAGAACTAACTAAGAAAAACATCAACTAGTAATACACTAAGCCTAATATAGTGGGAATAAACAGCAGCACGAACATGAGTTTGTATGAGCAGATGGTCACAGATGGTCACAGATGAACACAGCAACAAGAAAACATATCAGCATCACCATGATGTGATATTTTGCAGTGTTTATTTTAATTTTATTTTTATTTATTCATGAGTCTAACAGCCTCAGGGTAGAAGCTGTTCCTCAGTCTAGTGGTTCTACACTTGATGCTCCTCAACCTCCGTCCTGAGGGGAGTGGGGCAAAGAGTGAGTGTGCTGGATGAGTGAGGTCTTTCATGATACAGGTGGCTCTTTTCCTGCATCTAGAGGTGTAAATGTCTGTGATGGTGGGGAGACTGACTCCAACAGACTTCTGTGCAGCCTTCACCACTCTCTGCAGAGCTTTTCTTTCTTCAACTGTGCAGCCTCCATGCCACACGTTGATGCTGGAGCACAGGATGCTCTCCACTGCACACCTGTAGAACGAGGTGAGAACTGGGCTGCTCAGACCGGCTCGTCTCAGCCGTCTGAGGAAGTAGAGTCTCTGATGACCTTTCTTGATCAGGCTGGTGGTGTTGTTGCTCCAGCTGAGGTTATCATTCATGTGTACACCCAGGTATTTGTAGCTGGAGACCACTTCCACTGCAGACCCACCTATTATCAGTGGGGCATGGGTGTGTTTGTTCCTTCTGAAGTCCACAATCATCTCCTTTGTCTTCTTCACATTCATGTGAAGATTGTTCTCTTTGCACCAGCTCTCCAGATGTTCCACCTCCTGTCTGTAGCTGGACTCATCATTGTTTGTGATGCATCCCACCACCGCTGTATCATCTGCAAACTTAACAATATGACAGCCTGGAAGTGTGGCTGTACAATCATATGTGAGCAGAGTGAACAGAAGGGGGCTCAGCACACATCCCTGAGGAGAGCCAGTGCTGAGGGTTATGGTGGAGGAGGAGAAGTTGTGGATCTTCACGGACTGTGGTCTGTCTGTTAAGAAGTCTAGTATCCAGTTACAAATAGAGGGGCTTAGTCCAAGTGTAGATAGTTTGTCTATCAGAGTTTGGGGGATCATGGTGTTGAAGGCAGATGTGAAGTCCACAAAGAGCAGACGCACGTATATATGTATATATATATAATCTAGGTGTGTATGTGTGTGTGTTTATTTATATATATATATATATATATATAATCTAGGTGTGTGTGTGTGTTTGTGTTGTGTGTTCATAAATGAACCCTAATGTTTGTATACTGTACTTTTACTTTCAGATGGGCTTGATGAGAGTGTGGAGCTGCTCAACACCACCAGTCACATGCAGCATGACTGTTGGAATGTGGATTGACATAATGTCAGAACAAACCAACGACCTTATTCTATGGTTGCCCCGTGAAACAATTAAAGCAACATGTTTTGCAGAAAGCTAAAAACTTGGACTCCAGAAGTGAATCATACATGCAAATAACACTGTGAAATATTTATTGGCTGTTTCTCCCTCTGGAATAATCATGTTTATTTCAGATGCTTATGGTGGTAAATGCAGTGACAGGTATATAACACAGAACTCTGGGTTTCTGGACTATCTGCGTGCTGGAGATGAGGTGATGGGTGATCGTGGTTTCACAGTGAGGGACCTGCTGCAAGAGCTATGGTGTCAATGTAATCATTCCAGCATTCACACGCAAAGGATGCCAGCTTATTTCAAGTGAGAAGTGAGAAGACATTAAATGTAAACATTTTTCTCAAACATGTACAGTACTGGTGTACTTGCTGTAAACATAACACAACTCTTAACATGTTTTTTTAAAGGATGCAATGTTAACTATATTACATTAGAAAAGTACTGTATTTGCTAAAATGATTCATTTGTTATGTACGAGAGATTTACTCTTTTTCAGATTTCAGGTCGCTTTTGTAAATGAGCCCACAAGGCTCAATAAGATTTACCTGACTAAATAAAGGTTGAATGAATGAATGAATGAACAATAGTTGACTGTTAACCTTCTTACAAGGTTAGTTTTTTGTGTGTACTATATCAGTTAATTTTGGATTAAACTACTGTTTCTATCTAAATGTCACTTTTTTCATTATCAGGTTTTTAAAGATCGTTTCCTGTCTATTTCATTATTTGTTTTCGTTTACTGTATTTTTAAGAGATCCAGGTATTTTGGGCAGAGATGAATTTTCTTTGCAATAAACTACTGTTTCTATCTAAATGTCACTTTTTTCATTATCAAGTTTTTAAAGATAATTTCCTGTCTATTTCATTATTTGTTTTCATTTACTGTATTTTTAAGAGATCCAGGTATTTTGGGCAGAGATTAATTTTCTTTGCAACAACTTCATCAACTAATGTTGGAAGCATGTGTGAAAAGTTCTCAAGGTGCTTCATTTGTGAATCAGTAAAGTCTTTGTCAAAAGAAATGTCAAGCTCCAGGTGTACAGTTGGTGTCCAGATAACCATCTTGCAGCTCAAAAGTCCAAGGCACATCATTGTCAGCTGGACCTGGTGATGTGGATTTTTAATGCTTAGACTGGACTCTGTGTTTGCCTTAAGGTAAATAAGAATGTGTCCCAGCTCTCTTAACATAACAGGACCAACCTTGTTACTGTGAAGATACTGATAAGCTTCAGAGCTTTTCAGATTGCTCATCGCTTCGCAATCTGAAACAACAGAGTCAACAAAGTAGCTAAATATGCTAGTAGCTAAATATGCTAGTGTACGTTATTTTCGGCCACTTCTTCAAGTCGTCCTCCCACCCCTCAATAGCTGTAGGTAGCGGTAAAACAATATCTCCACATTTGAGTTGTGATCGTTCGTGTTCCCACATATTTTATGACCTAAAACCTCTGACGAAAACCGGTTAGCGCGTTGCTAGCGTGTAAAAAAAGTGCCGGTTCTGACTTCCGGCGGAAGTCGTTCCCATAATTCACGCAAGGCATCATGGGGGCTAGGAATAAGGTGGATAGTAAAACTATTAGGGAGCTGAAGAATCATTCTCCTTGAATGTAACACTAAGGTTGTTAATCCCGAGAATAATCTCCTGCTCAAAATACCTGTAAGTACATTAGATGGATGCATGTCCACCTTTGTAATGTTTACACACCACAGGTCAAAGGTCATCAGAATCATCTAATTATGCTGGTTTACCGAACGTTCAGCACAGGTATGAGTTTTGCCCACAATATAAAGAGACACTGAGCTGTCTTCAAGCTACACGCAGCTTTTCAAGTGTGATTCAGTGTTTTATTATAATAAATAGAGTTGATTGTACATTTATCTGTTACAAGGTTAGTTTTACAAATTCTTGTTGCAACGTTTACATTCAAAACTGAGAGAAAAACCCTGAAAAGAAGCAACAAGAGCAGGCTTACAGTGAACAGATGCAACGTTTCAAAGACCGTCTCTTACTGTAGGTCAAAGGCCGACATGCAGCGCACACGACTCGAGTTTGTAAAGTGACGTTCAGGCTGTGATCCTGAAGGGTGCATTGAAAGTGTGCTGCTGCAGATCTGACCATCCAACCAGTGAGGTACGGATCAAGTGAGCCCTACAGCATGAGCCTAATTCTCAGACTGCATGATCGCCTGCCTGTTTGAACACCTGATGTCTCTGGCTTGAAGTCGTGGCCTCTAAAGCCTCAGCTGAACGCCAACAGGAATAGTTGACCGGCTGTCGGCTACATTTACGCTTGAGCTCTTCCCACTAATCCACTTGGATTACGTGTTGTTTGGATCATCCTGATGCCCAGACACTGTCACGTAATTTTAGGACTTTTTATTTATTTACCCTGCTCCTCCAAAAATACACGACCTATCCCCCACTTCAAAACACCTACTCTGCCAATCACACTATGCTGCTCTAAAGGCTATAGATCAAGTGCAAATCCTCATCTCCCAAGAAATACATTCAGGAACCCGAGAGAGTTGAGTTGTAACTTTGACATCAGGTCTGAGACCTCTCTGGGTGTCACTGGTGGAGCTGGACTCTGTCCGGGCGGTGTCTCTGTGGCTGCTCCACGTGATTCACGACATGTTGATAACTAAATATCCCAGCACCAAGGCGACTGCCACGATGATCAGAAACACCACCACCGCTCCGATCGACCCCGAGCTCCCCGCCCTGGAGCCCCCTCCTCCGTCCTCATCGTCCTTGGGCTCCTCCTCGCAGATGGAGATGACGCCCACGGAGGAGTTCCCCAAGCTCATGTTGGACTTGAGCTCGGCGCCGGCCTCCTGCTTTGCCACGACGGCCCACGGCGCCACCTGCACCTTCATCTCCATCTCCTCCACCATCTGGCTCACCTGCGTGATCTCGGTCTGCAGCTCGCCCAGGTCGACCGTGTCGATGTTGCTGTCGGCCTCGTACTTCATGTTCTGGACGCTCATGGCCCGGGCGGCCACCGCGTTGGTGCTGCCCGTCATGCCCGTCTGGATGAGGTGCCTGGTGGGCACCTTGAGGGGGAAGTCCTGCCCGATCTCCAGGGACCTCTTCATGTCCACCTCCAGGAGCTCCATGCTGCTGGAGAACAGCACCCAGAGGCGCTCGTACTCAGTGCGGTCCTCCTTGCTGATGCCTTTGTCTTTGAGCAGGGAGGTCAGTTTAGTCCTGTTGGCCACCGCCAGCTCCTGGGCCTTCTTGCGGGTCTTCTTCAGCTCTTCTCGCAGGTTCTGGGAATCCGACGTACTTCCGAGGGCGATGACCAGGTGCCTGTAGCAGGCTGTGACTTTGTTCAACGCGTCCAGCATTGTTTTGCACTCCTCTTTCCCCATGGTTCGTTCGGAGAGACGGGTGGCCACAAGACGCAGAAGACTCTTGCGCTCAGTTTAGTTTCCACGGAAGCGCGCGCCTCTAATCCACACAAGTGAGAGAAAACGCATCACTGTCCATCAGGGCGGCTTACAAATTAAAGCTTCCGTCACCTAAAAGCCTTTAAGATTACCTTTAAGCTTCCCCACGGACACGAGATCAGACCTCCCCGGAGCCTCCAGCCGGTCTCCTGCAGGACGGAGGCGCAAAAACGCGAAAGGCTCCGCTCCTTACAGGTGGCCCCAACATCCGCGGCGCCTTTCCCCTCTCCGTCCCTTTAAACAGAGCCCATAGTGGGTGAGGAAAGAGCTGGATGTTGAAGCTGACCTCCACTCAGTGTCTGGAAGGAATCGAGCGGTCAAAACGAGCCATGGCGGCGCGTTTTTATCGGTTTGGTGCCGTTTGTCCGCGCGGGGAGCCGTCCACTTCAGCACCAAAGCGATGATGATGTGTTTAAATACCAGCAAGCGTGGTTGGTTTGATCCGCTCCGAGCGCGTCCTGCCATTGGCTGCGCCGTCTCTCAAGTGGGCGAAGCTTACATGTCTGTTAAGTCGCAGGCTTTTACCACAGTGAAGCCTTCTGATTCCAGCAGACCGCTGCAAGAGATCAAATTAGCTAATTATGGCTGACAAGACACCACGTGGTGTATTTATGGTGAGCACATGCAAATAATCACTTCCTTATGTGATTAACTTGGTAAAACAGAGGGTTTTTAATGGATATTTGTTATATTTTAGTAGCAAACATTAGTGGTTTTGATAATGCACCGTTTAGTTGACTCCTGCAGAGCTGAGAGGCTGAGTGGTGTTTGCCTGGTTTGCTCTCTTTGCATTATTGAAGCAGCTGGGGCCTAATGATCCAGTAACATGGGAAGCTAATGGAGTGGAGCACATAGGGAATGCCCTATAGGAAGAAAAATATACATATATATCTGCTATACACATTTTGTTCATATTTGAAGTTGTGTTTCCTATTGGCTGTTTGGAGGATCTGTCCGTGTAAGTTTTAGTGATGAATAACGTGAATGAATCAGAGCATCTTGGCAAGCCTATCTATGTAGTATTTATTTTGGTGAGCATGTTTCTATGGCAACCACTCACCTTTTAGATGGCCTTTATCAGTTTTTATTTCTGCAGGGTATTACCTGTATTCAGTGACTGACAAAACGTGATCAAATTAGACGTTCACACAGTTTCTTTGGAATCATTTGAGCTTCATAAAAAGCCTCTTCGTCTTATTTAATTTTTACTATTTAAGGGCAGGTTTCTTTTTTTAACAATGCCATGAAATTATTTTCCTAATAATAATATGTAATATTCAGTGTTTGTTACTTTTCTGGGGAGAAAAAAAAAGCCTGCTTAGTTTTTAGGTAACACCAGTTCAGTTTGTAATTTCTTTAAAATATTAAAATGTGGTTAAATGTCATGAGACAAACACAAACTGAGGCAACTCCAGAGTTGAGTTTATGCTCAGCCACAATGTTTCCTTGTTATGAGGCTGATGGTCTCAGATTTGTGTTGAGGGTGAGTCAGGTGCCTACTGTGGACTGATCGCTCTCAGAGTGAACATACCATGGACCATTTGAATCTTTAGTTTCCCGAAGGCCCTGTCAGACTTTTGTTGTTGACTCTGAAAATTTAAAAAAAAAAGTCAAAACCTCATTTTTATTTCACAATTTTTCTTCTCACGTTCTGTGTGACATATAGTCAAATAAATAATGTAGGAAAATAATGTGCTAACTCATTTCATGTGATCGTTTTGTACTACGGTAAATTCCAAGCAGAAATGCTGAGGCAAAAAGCTCAGAAGCTCATTTCTCATGTACTGAGAATACAGTACACTCTGTGTAGAAAATATTTCAAATTTTCATCAATTGGACTTAAATATAAATTAAAAAATAAATCAGAACAGCTTCTAAAACCTAAAGTAAGTTTTGCCAGAACGTTTGGGTCCTGTTTAAATAAAACTTGAAACATTGTGTCATAAGGGCTGAATATGATGGAAAGGACACAACAAAACGCAGGACGGAAATTCAGTGCTTTTATTTACAGTGATGTAATCACAGGAAGTTATAGGAACCCTGGGGAGCAAGGATAAGGGTCAACAGTGAACTTCCACAGGAATATATTGATTTTATTGTCCTCTACTTCTTATTGGTCAGTGAATGACGTTTGGGTGATCGCTGGTTCCAATAATCCTGTGAGAGTAATGGTAATCCAGCGTGGGAAGTAGTCACTGGTGGGCGAGTGGGGGCAAGGAAGGCAGCTGAGGAGGTCACGAGGAGTTTTCCAGAATTACACAAGGAGTACAAAAACTGTAGGTTCACATTGACAAGGCAATGCTCCAGCGTCGAAGAAGAGTCATCAACTGCCTTTTATACACTGGGCATCTCATCTGTGACTGGACTCAGGTGTGGTCGTCTGATGTCATCTAGTGACCTCATAAAGGAAGAGACTGGAACTCCCACACATTGAAGGTCAACTTGTTTCTCTATAACTTGTATTTGGCTGTTTTGACATTTTTCTTTCTTTCTTTTCTTGCGTCTCATTTGCAGGTTTTAGCTTGTGCTTTCAGTCCTTTTGTTCAAAGCATTTGTTTTGCAAATTACTTCTATTTGCTCTAACACAATACTTCTGACAGATGAAGTGATGCTGGGATCATGATGCTGCCAGCAGTTAGTCAACTAATCAACACGTGTCTCTGGTCTTGTCTCTTAATTACTTGTTTAGATTAGAATGTTTAGATTAGGTTAGATGTCTTTTTGCATTTATTATAGGTCTATTTGTATTTATTGTTCTGTTGTGCATCTACACTGTGTTGTATTGTTTTTTGCACGTACTGTTCTATGGTGCACCGTGATCCTGGATGAAGGCTGTTTTATTTCAATACTGTATGTACTTGTACTTAGCTGAAATGACAATAAAACCTCTCTGACTCTCACTGAGTTTTCTCTGATTTCTGCAGAGGACCCCTGAAGTTGTTTCATAGAGCCTAGTGGGTTTTGGACCACTTCAATCTAAGGTCTGATTTCTTGCTTACGTTCTTTCAGGCAGAAGCTGGGTTCTATGTCTTTTCTCTATAAAATGTTGCATTTGTTCAAAATTTTTAGTACAGTACTCTGAAAAACCGACATCTGATTTTCATGACACTACCCAGAAAAATACTAAAAACACCCCAGCTGATATGAAATAATGGTCACCAAGAATGAAACCTGGGTTTGTTCACCAGGCAGCACCAAAGTTTCACAAATCCTAAAGACTATTTTCAAAAGTCTTGAATCAAACAGGAATGGATTATGAACATATGCTTGGACGAGACACATTTTGGCAAAGTATTACTGTAAAATGAGCAAAAACATCTGCAGGCTCAAGACCGATGACATAAATTGAGAGATACTATAATCCAGATTAGCAGAGCTCTACAAGTCATGGGATTAGTGGTGTAATGCAAACTAATGTATCTTTTAGTGGAGTCCATCATCTCTGGCTATCACCTCCTTCATATAGAATCAATGGTTTTAGGCAGTGAATTGGAGCCAGCTGGCACTTCAGACGAAACATTGAGGCAAAACATGTTCATGTGGATAATAAGTGCAACAACATTTATTGGAAATGCTTTCAAAGACCGGTTAACTTTGTCGGTCTTTTTAATAATCCAAAGACAATGCTTGAGTAGATTAGTTCCAGAAAAGATTTTGGCTTTGCAGTCACCATCTGTTAAGGACCAGAATCATAGTGATGCGATTGTTTAATAAATAACTAAAATATAAAAGGCCAAACCCAGTCCCAAAACTGTTAACACTTCCATCAGCCTGGATGAAGGTAAATTACCAAACTCTTTATGCTGTAAACTACCTGTATTATCACCATCTCAGATGAATTCACTAAAAATCCTGCTAAACATCTAAAGTGTTAAACTTAAAGTGTTAAACTTGAGATGTCTTATGTGGAGAGAAAGACAATGATCACTTCTGGATGTTGATTCTGATGCCGAGTGGAGCTCCAGCTTCTTTTCAGTGTTTCGGGGAGTGGTGAAACGACAAGTGAGCTGTCTGAGGAAGAATAGGGAGGATTTATTTAGTTAGAAAAAGAGCAGCGAGGAAAGCGCCAGGAAAGAGGAAGTCTGTTTTTGTTGAATTATTGATGGAGCTCATCCTCTGTGTGGCCTCGTGCACTGCACAGCATGCAGCAGAGAGGTGATCTGTGACTCACACCTCCACCAAGATGAAGAATTTTCTCTTGACCTTGTGTCCACACAGCACAAAGGCTGTTGTGTGGAACCACACTAGTTCCTTACAAATTAATATCCACGACTTAAACCTGTTTTAACCAGATTTTTGCGCATATAAAAACAAAACAACTTGTAATCCTATAGTTTTCACACATTATACCATAAAAATTTCGAAAACACACATTCCCTGCATGTGTTGCACATGGCCCATGCCATTTTAACATGTTTCCTCATGTGACCACATGATTTTTCTGGATGTGATTTTTATTTTATTTTATTTTTGTTCTTGAAGGAACTGCACTGACCACATGGCATGAACCTCGAGGCCGGATTCAGCCCGAGAACCACCACTTGATGACCATTGTCCTGCACACTGGAAACTAATATATTGGATACAGCAAATGTGTTGCAGCTCCTAGCAAAGACAGAATGTGTGTGTATGCGTGTGTGTGTGTGTGCGTGCATGTGCGTGCGTGTGTGTACATTCTACATTGCTTCCAGTCTTTGGGTTGGGCTTTAGAGTCATGCATTAAAGTGCTATTGATTTTCTCACTTCTTATCCTGCTCTCAAATAAGCATACAGTATTCCCTTTCAGGTTTTTAAGGTTTAGACTCTTAGTAAAATAAAATAAAATAAAAACAATAACAACAAGTCTAAATGTTTTGGACCATAAATTGTAATGAACAGGCTTGCATTAGTAGAACAGGACTCTCTGGTGTGCTTCAGCTATATACCGGTAGCTTCCTCGCCAATCTGGGATGATCCGCAAACGATCCATAATTCATTCATTCATTCAACCTTTATTTATACAGGCTAGCCTCGTTGAGTCACGGGGACTCATTTACAAGAGGGACCTGTCTCACTCACACCAAACAACCATCCATTCTCACACTCACACCTAGGGTCAATTTAGAGTCACCAATCAGCCTAACAAGCATGTTTTTTGGTCTGTGGGAGGAAACCGGAGTACCCGGAGGAAACCCACGCATGCACGGGGAGAACATGCAAACTCCACCCAGAAAGGCCCCGGACCGGGATTTGAACCGGCAACCTTCTCGCTGAGAGGCAGCAGCTCTACCAGTTGTGCCACCGTGCTGCCCATGTGTGCCATGTTAAGACTTGGCTCTAATCTTATCACATCAAGGTAAACCATATAAGATGAGCTTCAGATCCCCAGCAGCTGTTTGGTGAGTGTGAAAAGTGATATGTCTGGTGAACACAACAGCCAAAGCTGGGTGTTGGTAACTTTTTGAAGTCTTGCAGCATTCGTCTTTCAAAGACACAAGCTTTGTTTCATTCTTCCCTTCACAAAACAGTGTCTGATTTTAAAACATGTCCAAAGTGTTCAGCTTTTCATCCTGCTGCCTGTGTGTGAAGGAGCTTGTACTTGTTTGTCTGTTGGCTCCTCTGTCTGAAGCTCTATTCAATTGTACAGAACTGTGCTTTGAATGGAGGAAACATCATAAAAGATGTCCTTTACCGGGCTCTCATCTCCACCATAGGAGTTTTTTATTTTTTTCTATACAAATACATAACCTGCAACAATGTGCTGCTGCTGTTTGTTACTTATTTATAACACTCATTATATAAGCAGTTGTCAGCATGAGCGGTCTGCAGCTACACAAAAAGATGATCAGCAGAATACAATGTGTTCATCCCTGTCTGCTTCACTTTTTCACTATTAGAAAAGTTGCCTAGACTGCACTCAGCAAGTAAGAAGAACATTAAAAGTAGGGGTGCGAATCTCTCAGTGTCTGGAGAATCGATTCGATTCCAATTTTTGATGCACCGATTCGATTAAAAATCGATTTTCGATTCTGAAACAATTTTCAATTGAAATCATGAAAAGATTAAACAATAATGTAAACAAATAAAACATTTATTTAAAACAATAATGTATGCTTGTAGCAAACATTAATAATGTCAAATAATACAGTATAAATACAGCAGCCTGAATTGTGAGCAGATGGGTATATGAATAGAATGCAGCAGCTTTAATCAGGTCCCGGAGGTCACTGGTGCCTATATCCAGCAGTCACTGTGCGAGAGGCAGGGGACACCCTGGACATGTCTCCAGTCCATCACAAATAATTCAAAATACAAACGTAAACAAAGATTTCAGCCTACTGTATTGCATAAACATTTAACTCAAAATAAAATAGACTTCAAAATCATATTGCATTCATCCATGTTTCAAATGTGTATGGATGGATTTTGTTTAAAAGATTTGTTTGGTAAATCTTTTCAACAAAAGCCATCTATCCATCATCTTTACCCGCTTTATCCTTATCGGGTCCTGGAGGTCACTGGTTCGGGTCAGATTTCTTCTTCTTTCTGCCACCTTTCATTTTATGTATTCTATGAGATATGGTTTTATTTTCTTTATCTTTTGGGTTTTAATGTAAAAAAAAAAAAAAAAAAAAATCGATTTTGGGGCTTTTAGAATCGATTCTGAATCGCCAGGACTAAGAATCTCAATTCTCTAACAAAAATTGATTTTTTTTTTTCCTGCACCCCTAATTAAAAGGCTTTACAATTTGGTTTGTGTGGGGTGTTGTGCAGCACAGATAAGGCTGTCTGGTGTCAGAGGTCATTTATATTATTTATAAGGGCCACAGTAAAGTCTGTTTTTTATCATTTAAGAAAATTGGCAAAGGTGAAACCTATTCTTTCACGGCAACAGTTCAAAACATTAATCCATGCCTTCATTTCAGGGCAGCACGGTGGCACAACTGGTAAGAGCTGCTGCCTCTCAGCGAGCAGGTCCCCAGTTCAAATCCCAGTCCGGGGGCCTTTCTGGGTGGAGTTTGCATGTTCTCTCCGTGCATGCGTGGGTTTTCTCCGGGTGCTCCGGTTTCCTCCCACAGACCAAAAACATGCATGATAGGCTGATTGGTAACTCTAAATTGACCCTGGGTGTGAGTAAGACAGGTCCCTCTTGTAAATGAGTCCCCGTGGCTCTATAGGCTCTGTGCACAAGTGCCGTAAATCACTTGCGCATTGACCGGAAAGGTTATTTCCAGCTTCCGGTCTAGCCCCGGTCTCATTGAAAATAGTGCTGTCTGAATGTTTACAAGAGCTGCCCAAGACAATGTTCATCTTATCGTTGATTCCTGGTCCTCTGCTCCGACAAGCAAACGTAACAAGGGATTTAAATTGCATGTCTCAAGTTTTCTGCACAACTACGAGGGTAAGTAACGTTAGTTTGATCGCGTTGTGTTGTTGCTACCTGTTAGCGGCTAACGTTAGCCTATTAGCAACGCGATCTTTTTTTTGTGTACTCACGTTATAGAAACAGATTTTCCACACTTAAACAAAATGGCTCATATTTTGTGATCATTCTACATACATGCTGCTCTTCTCAGTTTCATGCAAAAATCAGGACACAGCTGTGAAGCTGTTGTCAGGACTCTGTGTCAGGTCCATGAAGAAAGCAGAAAAACCTCACCATAGGGTGAAGCTAGGATTGTTCAGATGACAGTTTTAAGATTACTGGTTCAGTAACCCCACGTTCCTGTTGTTAATGGGGATTTAGCTAAGATGGTAATTAATAAATTGGCTACACTTTAAGAAGATGTAAACAGTTGAGTTTGGCCTTGCTAGTCTCCAGTGGGTTATTTGCTGCATGCATTGTTCTTTTAATTTGGTAATTCATGCATATTATTGTAGTTTTACTTTAATCTAAAGAACACACTCACAGCCCTTCTTCTTCTTCTGAAGGCTAGAAGTTACTCTCTGATTTAAGGGGGGTGAACATTTGTGCTCAAAACAGTTTTCATTTATTAAAAAATAGACTGTGTGCACCCTCATGTTATGTTTAACTTGTCTTCTAGTTTCCTGGAGGAATACATCGGAGGACTGGGCAGCAGAGCAGAGGAGTGGAGCGAGGATGTCAGTGTGAGTCAATCTAGTACATTCAGCTACATGTTTACATTCTTGGTCTAATTATTTTGACCTCGTGTGTTTTTATGCAGCTCTCAGAAACTAAAGTCTTCACTCCTGGACTGCTCCTCCTGTTAGCACCCTAGGAAGCAACACCTCCATTGGAAGACTGCCAGGTTTGGGAGCACCTGTACCTCCACCATTCTCCTCCAGCGGGGACATGAAGGTTTCTGAATTTAACACCACCTCTCTGTCGTCACAGTTCAGCCATAAGTTCATTAGTATCTGTGCAGTCTTGTTTGAATGTATGTGCGTGATATAGATTTAATTATTGTGTGTGTTTGCAGGTGATTGGCCTGCAGCCAGAGCCTTGTGCTGAGCCAGCTGGTTCAGAGACACTCCGGCCCCTCCTTGCCTCTGCCACGTCCATCTCAACAAGCAGCCCTTCTTCAGCGTCGTCTGCGCCCCAACACATCAGCACAGGCTGGCCTGGTTCTGGAGTGGCTGCTGCTGGTGCTTATCAGTCAAAGCAATTACAAGATTTTTTTTGTAAAATTTTCAGCCCTCATTAATCTGTTTACCTACTTGGTAGCAGATTCCATAAATCAATAAGTTTTATTTTAAAGGTTTTTAGCATATGATTTCTTACCTGTAAAATCTTGACCTTCTATTTCACAATTAAAGTTTTCAAATATTGAAATACAGAGGATATTGTGTTGTTGTTACTGTGGCTGTAAAACAAGACTAACAATAATTTAAAAAAATATCCAATTGAATGGATAATATATCTGTAATTTTCATTTAAGGCATTTGATTGTTAATATGTTTGTTTAACTTTACCCTGTTTTTGACACTATCAAACAAGGTTTTTCAAAGTTGGACCTCTCAAAAAACTTACATAGGTACAATAGGTTAACATTCTCACATATAATTAATTTAAAAGATATCCACATACCAAAATACAGTGGTCAATAAAATGTTTAGGTACTGCACTTACAAAAATGTGACATTTATTTTTATTTACCTCCAGAGAAAACAGTACAACATGTTTCCATCAAGAATATCTACTTACAAATGTAAGACAATGTCAATATACGTAAATGACAGCATTTTGTTTTTCTTCAAGACTGTGCCATCAGCTTTTCTGTCAAACTTCATATCTGCATTTCCTGACCAAAGAGCAGACTTTACTCTGGAGGAGCAGGGATGAAGGTGTTTGACACCGTAGTTCTGTACAGTCCAGGATAACTTGTGTGTCACTGTAGCGGCCATCAAAATCTTGTGCTGCAGCTCGGGGGCGGCTGCTGGTTATGGTGGGAGTTGGTGAAGACCAGACTCTGTGTGGAAGTGGAGGAAGGTGGTTCTCCTCCTCCAACACCAGGCTTCTGCAGCAAAGAGGCGAGATATATGAATCTTGTGCAGCACAGCCTGCAGAACCTAGATTAGTGTGTACAGTATTTACATGTCAGTACACTAACACACAGTGAACTAAAAACTCAATTTAATATACAATAAAATGACAAGTTAAATAGGTAAAATCAATAAAAAATGAAGTAAAATCAAGCCTCTATGGAGAAAACATTACCTTTGCCCAGGTGTGATATGGTTCTCAGCAGCAGGTGCACATGAGGGAGTGAAGACTTTAGTTTCTGAGAGCTGCATAAAAACACACTAGGTCAAAATAATTAGACCAAGAATGTAAATACAGTATGTAGCTGAATGTACTAGATTGACTCACACTAACATCCTCGCTCCACTCCTCTGCTCTGCTGCCCAGTCCTCCGATGCATTCCTCCAGGAAACTAGAAGACAAGTTAAACATAACATGAGGGTGCACACAGTCTATTTTTTAATAAACTGAAAACTGTTTTGAGCACAAATGTTCACCCCCCTTAAATCAGAGAGTAACTTCTAGCCTTCAGAAGAAGAAGAAGGGCTGTGAGTGTTTTCTTTAGATTAAAGTAAAACTACAATAATATGCATGAATTACCAAATTAACACTGGGTTAAAAGTAACAACCATAAAAGAAGAACAATGCATGCAGCAAATAACCCACTGGAGACTAGCAAGGCCAAACTCAACTGTTTACATCTTCTTAAAGTGTAGCCAATTTAATATTTAATTACCATCTTAGCTAAATCCCCATTAACAACAGGAACGTGGGGTTACTGAACCAGTAATCTTAAAACTGTCATCTGAACAATCCTAGCTTCACCCTATGGTGAGGTTTTTCTGCTTTCTTCATGGACCTGACACAGAGTCCTGACAACAGCTTCACAGCTGTGTCCTGATTTTTGCATGAAACTGAGAAGAGCAGCATGTATGTAGAATGATCACAAAATATGAGCCATTTTGTTTAAGTGTGGAAAATCTGTTTCTATAACGTGAGTACACAAAAAAAAGATCGCGTTGCTAATAGGCTAACGTTAGCCGCTAACAGGTAGCAACAACACAACGCGATCAAACTAACGTTACTTACCCTCATAGTTGTGCAGAAAACTTGAGACATGCAATTTAAATCCCTTGTTACGTTTGCTTGTCGGAGCAGAGGACCAGGAATCAACGATAAGATGAACATTGTCTTGGGCAGCTCTTGTAAACATTCAGACAGCACTATTTTCAATGAGACCGGGGCTAGACCGGAAGCTGGAAATAACCTTTCCGGTCAATGAGCAAGTGATTTACGACACTTGTGCACAGAGCCTATGAGGCTAGCCTGTATAAATAAAGGTTGAATGAATGAATGAATTTCATCATGGCTGGATTACTGTAATTCTCTCTATCTTGGAGTCAGCCAGTCCTCACTTGCACGTCTGCAGCTGGTGCAAAATGCTGCTGCACGTCTTTTAACTGGAACACGCAAAAGAGAGCACATCACACCTGTCCTGGCTTCTCTCCACTGGCTGCCCATGTATTTTAAAGTTCATTTTAAAATAATTTTGTTTGTTTTTAAGGTTTTAAACAGCCTTGCCCCCCCCTTATTTGGCAAAGCTTCTACACCATTACACTCCATCCCGGCAAGGGCGGGGTGGCCATCGGGAAGCTCGGGAGAAATCCTGATGGGCCGCATCATGAATGGACCGATAGGCGTATGGGGGAAATGATGACGGTTTAATAAATCTGCTCAAAATCGACTTGTCCCTCCTTTAAGAGGCTGCTGTGCTGATCCCTTTAAGAGACTGCGCTGCACTGGGCTGGCAGTTTGAGAGCTACCATTTGATAAAAAACACCCCTGAAAGTTCACCGTTGGTTGAGTCCAACCCAGAAGCGAAGCACGGTTATTTTCCAAAACATCTGGTGATGGAGCAGCGCGGAGTCCAAACTGCTAATTAGCAATAAAAATGGATAGGAAGAGGCCAGGTGGAGCTGAAAAAGTCAGGTTGAAGAAAAGAAAGGCGTTACAGGAGGAAGCTGCCAAATGTGCAAAGCAGACATTTTTTCAAAGAGACAGACAGAAGAAGCAACAGGTAATGATATAAATTAAAAACTAGCATAATAAATTAAGCTAATGTCACAACGTTGTACTATGTCACTAAACATGCATGAAAGTCAAGTGGGACCTAAACGGACATAGCCTAATTAGAAATAAAAGCAGAAATATATAAATTGACCAATAAATAAATAAACGTCAAAGGACAATTTAAATTAAAAGAGAACTTTATCTCATGTTTTAAAAATTAATTGACCATCATGGTTTTTTTCCAGCTTAGTTCCAACAAATTATATATTTTAATTCATAATTTTACATTTTACTGTGCTTAAAATACCGGTAGGCCTATATATTTTTTTGTTTTTACTTTTACTCTTAGATGACTTGTGTTATGTAATTAAATGTAATTATTTTTTTAATTTTCCACACAAGTCCTTATTTACGTAATGAGGCAGAAATGCATGAGGTGAAGTGAAAACAGGAGACAGAAAAATGTTAAAGCAACACATTTAATAGACAAATAAAAATAAACTCATGCATATGCATACATATTGCAACCAATGCCAAACTTGTCTCTGATTTTGCTTGTCTTGACCCTAAAAACTTTTCAGAGATAAGGCTTAAAGGACTCAAGAGCTCAGCACTTCAAGAAATAAGCAAAAATCTGCTTAGATTTGATGAGAGAGCCACAGTGAGTACTTTACACACAGAGCTGTCCAGTCTAGCATCCCAGTGGGATAGGCTCAAAAAGTCCCCTCTGGAAGAGTCCACTGTCAGGATGGTACTGAGATGGAACAGGGTGGCCAGGAGGGCTCAGTTGAACCAGAGATTGAACTTGAAAGCAGGGCTTGTTCTTCTTGCAGAAACTGTGTTATCTGTGTTTACCTTATATTGACACAGTATAACCTTTTCACAGATTCCCAGTTGGGCTGGCATACAAATATCTGTTGACCCTTTCATTGTCTCAGGTTGCATGTGAAAGAAGCTTCTCTACTCTCAAGTTCATCAAGAATAGACTACGAAGCACACTTAACCAGGAGCATTTGGAGGCATTTATGCTGATGTCCACAGAGAAAGAACTTCTTATGTCCATTGACAATGACAAAGTAACAAATATGGTGGCAGAAACTAGTGCACTTCTTAGGCGCTTACTGATGCTGTAGATCACATGTCAAACTCGAGGCCCATGGGCCAAATCTGGTCTCATTGACATTTTATCTGGCCTCAAATTTAATATTTTAAATGTAAAATAGTTTTATGGTTTATCTTTTTGTCACTGTATTTAGTGCAAACTTCTCATGACAGCTGGCCAACGTTCAAGCCAACAAAATTACGTTTTGAGTTTTTCAGTAATCTTTGAGTCTGATATGGAAAGAGCAACAAAGAATTGACTTATCTTTTTCTGTTTTTTAAGTCAACTAATTTAGTTTTTTTTCCACCTGATTTGCTGAATTGTAACAAAATGTAACAAAAACATTATAACTTTAAAAAAATTGTTGATTGTATTGCAATTAAAAAAATATTATATGCTACATTTTTGCCTAATATTTTTAAAATGTGGAAAAAATGGGCCACTCTTGGCCATTAAACTCCTGGGCTGAAAAGTTGTCCCGCTCCGCCCCTGCATCCCGGTCACTCAGGTCTGCTGACCAGCTGCTCCTGGTCATTCCACGGAGTAAGAGGAAGCTTCGAGGAGACAGTGCCTTCTCTGTTAGTGCCCCTAAGTTATGGAATGCTCTGCCTTTACACATTCGACAGGCCCCCTCACTGTCCATTTTTGAAACCCGTTTGAAAACACATCTCTACTCATTGGCCTTCAACCCAACTGAGACTTGATTTTACTTCATTTTTTTATTGATTTTACCTGTTTAACTTGTCATTTTATTGTATTTTAAGTTGAGTTTTTAGTTCACTGTGTGTTAGTTTGGTAGCTCTGTTTTTATGCTTTCTTTTATCTTGTTTGTATCTGATGTTCAGCACTTTGTTTCAGCTGTGGCTGTGTTAAAGGTTCAGTATGCAGTTTCTGTAGAACTGCAGAACTTAGAAATATTTTCAACAGGCAAAGCATTCTGATCCCTCCCCCTCAGAGCCATATGTGGCTCTGCCCCCTTGTGGTCTGTTGAATTTCAAATTCAAGCTCTGTTTTTATTGGCTGATTCAAATTCAAGCTCTGTTTTTATTGGCTGGTTACAAACTCTGTTTTTATTGGCTGGAAAATGGCGGGTCACCTTTTCTTTTTAGAAATGCTTATTTACCACCTGGAGAAGCAAGGGGACAATATTTTTTTTTTTTTTTTTCAGAGATTACCTGGCTAACATCAGTCTGTCAGGAGGTAGTGACAGAGTGAAGAAATATGTTCATAAAAAAAGCTACATACTGAGGCTTTAAAGCGCTTTATAAATAAAGCTGCTGATGATGATGATGATGATGATGATGATGATGATGATGATGATGATGATGATGATGATGATGATGATGATGATGATGATGATGATGATGATTTCATCTTGGTCACTCTCAAGAAGAACGCTCTCAGAGGACTGAAGTCTCTTCACCAGGTTTGTGAGTCAGGAGAAGAACTTGAACATGCTTTCTGTTCTCTCTATATTTGAGACAGATGGTTGTGTGCCGTTATCATGTGACATCAGTGTGGAAGGATGTGCATTAGCAGATTTAGACCTTTCAAAGCACCAGGGCATGTGAATTTAGACTTATCTAAATACCAATTTATAAATACAGTGATTTTTTTATGTATGAATAAACAGAAAGAGGCTGTCAATCACTCTCCGGCTTCTGATTATCCATCGTCAGATATCACTCTTCCCATCAACCCTCTCCAGCTCCTCCTGAGCGATTGAGGCCTTCCGCAGCAAAACGGGGAATACTATAATCCCTCCAACAAGTCTGGTTCTGCTCCGAGGTCTCCTCTCAGTGCGTATACTGCTTCCAGACAGATTCACCCAGGGGGCATCCCAATCAGATATCTGAACAACTTCATCTTATTCCTTTCTATGCAGGGTCACAGCTCTATTCTGAGCTCCTCATTTTATCTTTAAAGCTGAGCCTGGTCACCCTGCAGAGGCTCTGGTGCAGGGGTCACCAACCTTTTCGAAACTGAGAGCTACTTCGTGGGTACGGAGTCGTACAAAGGGCACCAGTTTGATAAACTCTTCGGAAATAACAAAGCATAAATTGAAAAAAATGTATAATAAACATATTTTTAAGAACATATTTTTAAGATAGACATTTTTAAATATATATAAATACAAAAAAAGAATAACAACTGAATAAAATGACATTTTAAATGCAGCTTAGTAGTGAGTTGTGCTATTTTTACAACAGGTCCGAGGGCACCTCAAATGGTCCTTGGGGGCACCCGGGTGCCCGCGGGCACCATGTTGGTGACCCCTGGTGGATTCAGATCTAATATCTTCCAGAGATTTAACTTTCGGCTAACGTTTCGTGCTTGTGTCTTATTCTTTGATTTTTTTTTCTTCATAATCACAGATGGGCTGCAGTGACATCACACACTTTAAAGCTCTGCTGTCCACTCCAGTTAGTTTCCCTTCATTTCAGTCCAAAGGTCTGCATCTTTTTCATTCATTCAACCTTTATTTAGGCAGGTTCATCTCATTGAGCCTCGAGGACTAATTTACAAGAGAGACCTGTCTACTAACTAAAGAATGATGACAACAGCAACAGTAGATTTTCCTTGAACAATCAACAATAGACAAACATAATAATAATAATAATAATTGTCTATTCCTGTCATCTGCGTATGTTTCCCATACACAGACGAAATTCGTCTCTGCATTTAACCCAACCACCTACCAGGTGGTGCAGTGAGCAGCCATAGAAAGCGCTCGGGGAGCTGGAGAAATAGGTGAGAGAGAAATACAGATTTTTTTAACAAGTTAAAACAAAGATATCAAAGTACCAAAACAGACAGATTATAAGGTAGATGTAGAAAATCAAAAACAGGAACATGTCTGCATTGGTTTTTGCCAGGATTCCAACAGATTCTTAAAGCTTCAGTATGTAGCTTTTTTTATAAACATATTTCTTCACTCTGTCACTACCTCCTGACAGACTGATGTTAGCCAGGTAATCTCTAAAAAAAAATAAAAAAAATATTGTCCCCTTGCTTCTGCAGGTGGTAAATGAACATTTCTAAAAAGAAAAGGTGACACGCCATTTTCCAGCCAATATAAACAGTTTGTAACCAGCCAATAAAAACAGAGCTTGAATTTGAATCAGCCAATAAAAACAGAGCTTGAATTTGAAATTCAGCAGACAGACCCCCTCAGAGCCATATAGGGATCAGAATGCTTTGCCTGTTGAAATTTTTTCTAAGTGCTGCAGTTCTACAGAAACTGCAGACTGAACCTTTAAAGCCATTTAAGCCCCTTTCATAAGACTGTTCAGTCCGGCTCTGATGCGTGTTCAGTCCTCCAACGAGCATTCATAAAAAACACGAACGCGCATTGCCGGGTTAATTCTACTCGCCTCTGATGCGCCTTTGATCCGCGAGCAGAGGTAGTGTTAAACCCGGATCTGTCGACTTGTGAAAGGTGTCATGCTTCTGCGGCTTCAAACTGATTTGAATAATGACGTACTCTCCCACGTTTCTCCCGGCGCCCACTGTCGCGCTCTATTTAAATGTGTAAACAAGAACATGACATTTGTATTTCGCTTGCCAAGTTCAGTCCTCATTGACGGAACACTGCAAGTAATCATGTCCTGAGAGCGCACGCTGTAGCTGCACTCACACAAAGTCAGCTGAGGTTTGTGGAGAGGGACACTGCACCAAAATTTGATCCACCTAGTGGGAGAGTTTATTTGCTATGTCAGCACCTAACATTTAATATTTCGTCATACTCAAGATTCTTGATCTTGAGTTAGTATTAAGTCAAAGTCAAAGTCAAAGTCAACTTTATTGTCAGATCTGCAATATGTACAGTACAGGACATACACAGGACCGAAATTGCGTTTCTCTCAGTCCCTCGGTGCAACAGTAAACATCTAAACATTGAAACACTGAAACATATAATAATAGACATAAGCATAAAATAGTAAAACTAACACTGTCCTGAGTTTTTTGCATAGTGGTATAAGAGTATGAAAATTTACACCAACCATTAAATAAGCTTTGTTTTAATTATTTTATTTCTTCTGAAGCCCTTCCCCCCTGACATTCAGATACTATGGGTGATAAACAATATAGTGAGATAGTTCGAGTTTCAAGAAGAGTGGAATACACAAAAAGATTTGACAGCTCAATCATCCAGGCGGATAAATCACTTTTGTGTGTGTGTGTGTGTGTGTGTGCGTGCGTGCGTGCGTGCGTGCGTGCGTGTGTGTGTGTGTGTGGGGGGGTTATCTATGTGGATGACTGAGCTGTCAAACCTTTTTCTGAACCATTTCTGAAGCGGAGTGGTGGCGCAGGGGTTAGAGAAGGCGGGCCTGTGATCAGAAGATCGTCGGTCCAAGCCCGGTACCAACAACATCAAAAAATGTGGGTGGAAAAAGGTAAAACACCCACACCTCATTCACCCCACTCTGGGCCTCTGAGCAAGGACCTTAATCCCCACCACTTGCTCCCTAAAACAGGTCTCTCTTGAAAATAAGTTCTTGTGGCTCAGTGAGACTACCTGGATAAATAAAGGGTAAAAAAAATAAAAAATAAATTGGCCTTGTTGTTCCTCAGGCAGTTTCTCAGGTAGCCGGCCATCTGGCCTCCTTCTCAAGGTGTGCAATGGAGAGCATCCTGGCATGGAGGCTGCATAGCTGCAGAAAGAAAAGCTCTGCGACGTCTGTTGGAGTCAGCCTCATTACCATCACAGACATCTACACCTCCAGATGCAGGAAAAGGGCCACCTGCATCATGAAGGACCCCACTCACCCAGCACACACACTTTTTGCCCTGCTCTCCTCAGGGAGGGAGCATTAAGTCTAGAACCACTAGACTGAGGAACAACTTATACCCTGAGGCTGTTAGACTCATGAATCTCTAACCAGAATAATCACTGTGAAAAATCACAATATGTTGCTGTTGATCTGTTTCATGTTGCTGCTGATCTGTTTCATGTTGCTGCTGATCTGTTTCATGTTGCTGCTGATCTGTTTCATGTTGCTGCTGATCTGTTTCATGTTGCTGCTGATCTGTTTCATGTTGCTGCTGATCTGTTTCATGTTGCTGCTGATCTGTTTCATGTTGCTGCTGATCTGTTTCATGTTGCTGCTGATCTGTTTCATGTTGCTGCTGATCTGTTTCATGTTGCTGCTGATCTGTTTCATGTTGCTGCTGATCTGTTTCATGTTGCTGCTGATCTGTTTCATGTTGCTGCTGATCTGTTTCATGTTGCTGCTGATCTGTTTCATGTTGCTGCTGATCTGTTTCATGTTGCTGCTGATCTGTTTCATGTTGCTGCTGATCTGTTTCATGTTGCTGCTGATCTGTTTCATGTTGCTGCTGATCTGTTTCATGTTGCTGCTGATCTGTTTCATGTTGCTGCTGATCTGTTTCATGTTGCTGCTGATCTGTTTCATGTTGCTGCTGATCTGTTTCATGTTGCTGCTGATCTGTTTCATGTTGCTGCTGATCTGTTTCATGTTGCTGCTGATCTGTTTCATGTTGCTGCTGATCTGTTTCATGTTGCTGCTGATCTGTTTCATGTTGCTGCTGATCTGTTTCATGTTGCTGCTGATCTGTTTCATGTTGCTGCTGATCTGTTTCATGTTGCTGCTGATCTGTTTCATGTTGCTGCTGATCTGTTTCATGTTGCTGCTGATCTGTTTCATGTTGCTGCTGATCTGTTTCATGTTGCTGCTGATCTGTTTCATGTTGCTGCTGATCTGTTTCATGTTGCTGCTGATCTGTTTCATGTTGCTGCTGATCTGTTTCATGTTGCTGCTGATCTGTTTCATGTTGCTGCTGATCTGTTTCATGTTGCTGCTGATCTGTTTCATGTTGCTGTGTTCATTCGTGCTCATCTGCTCACACAGACTCATGTTTGTGCTGCTGTTCGGCGTATTGTTTTTATGCTATTAGTGCTTACTGTAAATTTGGTTGATGTTTTTCTTAGTTCATATATTACATCTTATTACTGTTTTTCTTTTACATTTTATCGTTATCTGTAACTTGGACCCTGTGTACATAATTTTGTTCCACCACATGTGCCACATGAGATACGAACAACAATAAAGAATCTGACTCTCTCTGACTCTGACTGGCCTAAAACGTTTGATTCTTATGGATTATGATTGATTGTTTTGGACAGATGGTTCCTGTTCTTGCATGTGTAAAGCCAGCTTCCACACAGGGCCAGCTTGAAACACATCAAGGAGTTATTTATAAGACAGCTCTGGACTGGCAGGCCTTGGACTGATGAAGTCTTTCAGATGAGAGACGAAACGTTTCTCCCTTGAAGAAACTTGTCCAGATGACATAGTCGAGCACAATATTTACATGCAGCCTCTATAGCTGCTCCTTTGGACAACATCCTGATGCTCATCCAGCTACAGTATAATGGAGAGAAGCAGCTATGAAAATGGAAAGGGCTTCAGTCCCCAGATTCAGCCTTTAAGCTGCTTTAGAGGATTGTCGGGTATTTTTTTTCTCTCCCTTCCTCTAAAACAGACGGCTGCTACCGGCTCTGAACCAGAACAGGAGAGGGCAGAGGCTCTTAGCTTTCAGTGTGCAGCCAAGCAGCTTTGTCTTGGCTTTATAATCTACTCTTGGGAGACACGTGATGTTAGAACCTGGTGCCAGGAAGTTCCTGCTGCTCCCTGCTGGCCATGTCAAGTGGACTTCTGTCCACTGCTGTCCTGGTCAAGTTAAATGTTTGAATCACATCATGTGCTCTGATGTCTATCTCATCGCGACACTTGTCTGGAAATGCAATTTTGCAACCAAAATACTGTATTTTCCAGCGTATAAATCACTCCGGAGTATAAGTCGCATCAGTCAAAAACAAAAGCATCATGAAGAGGGAAAAAAGCATATTCAAGTCGTTTCGGCATATAAGTCACATTTATTATACAGGTATGTCACCACTGACCCGTCACGTTTATTTAATGGTCAAAACAGCTTCATTTTGCCTGGACGGTGCAGCACCATCCTTCCATCCATCCATTCATCCATCCATCCATCCATCCATCCATCCATTGCAGTCAGAGCTGCTAGCTCTCCAGCAATCCTCTGCCTGCACCAGCTGATTGAAGTGAGCGTGCATGGAGGACTCACTGTTGCAGTTCTTGGAAATTTCAAGCATGAGTCAAAAAATTGCATTATGAATATGGAAATCAGTCGCTTCAGTGTATAAGTCGCCGGACTGACAAATCTATGAAAAAACAAACAAACTGTGACTTAACGCTGGAAAATACGGTAACCATGTCTGCCCTTTTTACACAGAGAAATGTCCAGAGCCACAAAACATACTTGACAATTGAAATAAAAAGAAAAAATAGAATAACATAATTCTGCATTAGGTTTTATTAAAAATGCTAAACGTATTTACAATCTGAAATGAAATAACTAAAATAATCTGCTGACATTTGCTCGTTTTTTAGGATAAAGACCAAGAAAAATGTCTTTGTGTTGCCTCTTTTGATCAAATTTAACTGGATTTTTTAGGCCTGTGAGTCATCAATATAGTTGTGGAAATTACTGTAAGAAGTTCTTCATTTTGTAATAAGACATAGATTTGCATATTTGAGAAAACAAAAAATAAGACAATTTGTCAAATATTTGTGACTCATTAAATTTTCTCTGATACCTTCACTGACCTAAACTTTCACAAGGTGTTTTATTGTTCTCAAGAAATAATTATACTTTATGCCTGATTCCACTAACTTGTAGCAGATTAACACTTTTTGTGTTTTACCTGTCAGCAGCTTGCTGTAAGTGCATTAAAATGACCAAACTGTGACGCTGGACAGAAGTGCTACAATTAGCTTTTCCTGGTTACAAATATAAAAAAATGCATTGTATGTTAGTTTTGGTCTTCAAAGAGTTGCTGCAGAGGAACCAGAGCCAAAAGGTTGAACTCTTTCCCTAACACAACTTTGTAAATAATTTTAATTCACAGACAGATTTATTCAGCATTTCAAAGACACAAATCTAAACAAACATCATTCTATTGTAAGGATTAGGCTCAATCTAATGAAGTAGTATACACATATAACAACAACAACAAACAGTTAAATTGTGTCATCTGGACCAGTTTCTTTAAGTGAGAAATATTTCGTCCTCCATCCAGAGGACTTCCTCAGTCTATGTCCTGCCAACCAGCTCTGTCCCATAATTGAAACACAGCAAGGCTACCTCTTGTTTTGTTTTTTGAATGTCCAGAGGACCAGACTTAGCTTTTTTTAGATTTTTCTACCTGGATTATTGAGCATGCATCAGGGTATCTACAGGTTGTATTTCTGACCATTTAAAATGAGTTGCAGAGCCTAAACTTTCTGTCCTGATTTAACACCAACGTTTGTTCAGGGAGTCAGACCTGTCCAAATCCAGTCTTCCACGAGATTTGGATAAAATTAGTAAACTAACTGAATTACACCGTGATTGAAGGTTTAGATGCAATTGAGACTATTTTTCAAAAAAAGGCCATCTGGTGCTGAAACATTCCTTAAACAAACCTGTAATGGCTCTCAAGAAAATCTATTTTTTTAATCATGCAGTAGCTGAAAATATCTGCCGTAATCCAGTCTAGCAGCGTTAGTAGGAGACTTGCACTTTGGTTTCAGCACAGTCTGAGCACGTGCATCAGGTCTGTGAACAGAAACACTTTGTGGGTGATGTCATGGTGAACACAGTAAAAAATCATCATGGAGTGAGTCACAGGACAGCTTTTCATGAAAACACAGCACACTGCCATGTTGGTTGGAAAGCTATTTGCTCATGTGAAACAAATACCAATTCATTAAGCATGTACAAACACCAGTAGACTCTAGCCAGGTCTCTCTTGTAAATGAGTCCTCGAGGCTCAATGGGATTAACCTGGCATTTCTCCCATAGACAAGGATATCTCCGGTAGATTTTTGACCGGACCAATCAGAGAGCAGAAGGCGGAGTTTTGAACGACGTCGACTGACGTCGTCATTCAAAATGGCTGCCGCCACGAAGGAATTTTCATCAAAACAAGGTAAAAAACTATTATTTCTTTGCTGAGAAAAATATATTTCTTAGCTGACGTTATATCAGAAGTGTTCCTGAGCAATCAGAGAGCAGAAGGCGGAGTTTTGAACGACGTCGACTGACGTCGTCATTCAAAATGGCTGCCGCCACGAAGGAATTTTCATCAAAACAAGGTAAAAAACTATTATTTCTCTGCTGATAAAAAATATATTTCTTAGCTGACGTTATATCAGAAGTGTTCCTGAGCTTAACAGTTCCTAAATCAATTCACGAAATGGTCAAATCTGCTGGATTTAAATAGTTTCGGTTTGACATTTTCCAAACAGCCTCGGGTGCGCTACGAAAATAAATGATAAAAAATCGAATTTTATCTCAAATGTTTCATTTAGGCCAACAGTCAGTAAATTAGAGCTATATAATTACACACTGGTAGCAGTAAAAATATCCACCGAGTGGTTTCTGAGCTATTTATCTTATAGCCTGGACCTCGCCAGTCTAAACTAACAAAACTCCGCCTTCCATTCTCTGATTGGTCCATTCAAAAATCTACCAGAGAAATCGCTGTCTATGGGACAGGTCCCAGACCCTAGTACAAAGCGAAGTGAAGTACAAGGGTCTGGTTTTAACCAGGCTACAGAAACTCAGGAGGGATACCAGACAATGCCCAGACAAAAAATAGCACACAGACACGGATATAGCCTACACAGACTAACGACACACACACCTGGACGGGACACCATGTGAAACAGATCAGGAAAAACTATAAACTGGGGACCATGGGGTGCAGGAACAAGAACCAGCCACCAGAGGGCACCATCCTGACACTTCTGTAAGAGCTGACTGTATCTACAAAGTACAATTTGACCTCAGCACATGTTTCCTACATGACTATTTTGCTTCACCTGTACGGAAGACATGTCACTATATTTTATTTTTCCATCATATTTATCTGAGCATGCACACACTACATTATCAGTTGGATAAGGAATAAGCATTCAGCAGTGATAATGAACTCTGCTTCTATTGACTTTCAGCGTCTGGGAGGAAGTTGTTGTTTCGTCACAGCATGCAGTTTTATTTCACCACTTAAGATTTGTAACTTTTCACATAGTTGCTGCAAAGATCTTCATCCTAATTATGCAAATTTCACTTCAACTGTAGTCATAAGTCAGAATTAGGTATGTGATTTTTAAGGGCTGTAGTTTTAAAATAAATTCAGTCAGCAGATAAAACTGATTTGGTTTGACTGAAATTGTTTCTTTGATGCATTTGAACAACAATCAAAGCTTACAAATATGATTCTAATCTGCATTTAGGACAAATGTGGATTGGGATGAAGAGCAGTCGTCCTCATCCCAGCTGGTTGGTGGTTCAATCCCAGCTTTCCCCAAGTGTCTTTGGGTGGAAAAAGCTCTTTGAGCAGTCAGTGATGTTTTTTTGCTTTCTTTTTCTTTTGGCTGCTCCCTTCTTCAGAGGTCGCCACAACAAACTATCTCACATGAAGACTTTTTTTCATTCAACCTTTATTTAAACAGGTAAATCCCATTGAGCCTCGAAGACTCATTTACAAGTGAGATCTGTTGGACAGACAATAAAAGTGGTGAAAAATGACACATAGGGTTTGGAGACAAAAAAAATCCCTAACATTTTTGATTTCTGCATGCAGATCAAAAATGTGATAATGAAAAAAAGTCTGGCACACAAGCACACAATGACGCCGACATTATGCAGAAGGGGGAGGGGAGAGGAGACTCAAAGGCGGGTACTCTGGTGG
>JBBPBX010008890.1:8625-53512 GCA_038048925.1 Garcialebias charrua
ATGTAACTTTGTCTCTGTTAGGCTCCATGCCACAATGCTTTGCCTGAGGACCGAAGCGTTTTACCAACATTGTGATCATGTCCGTCGGCTTTATGCAACCCACCAGCTGATGCCATCTCATGAATGCAAACAGAATATTCTAATTGTGGTGGAATACAACTGTCCTTGTGGAAATGGGATGACATAAGTGGTGATTTGTGGGAAATTAGAAGTCACGCAAAATGTAGAAAGTCAGTCATTTGTAGCTGGCAATTAAAAATTCCCCTCCAGATATCCAACAGAAAGTATTCCTTGCGAATGCAAAAAACGTTTGCATCATAACCCTATCGTTTTTATTAAAAAGCAGCTAGAAATCTATAGTCACCTTGCATCATTGTTTTTACAAACAGCTGAATCTACGGAGAAAGTAAAAAAATAAACCGGTAATGATTGATTCTCTATGCAACCCAGTGCAATAATGGTTTGAGCAATACGGTTAGAAGTTCAGCTAAATGTGTCCAATTAGGTTTAACAGTGTCCTCTGAATGATGGGAGGGAATACATACATCAGCAAACTGGCTTTAATGGGTGACATCAAGAAGACTTTCAGTTTTCGTCGTTGGAGTTAAGTTTTCAGATTTTGTTGAGTCCCTGAAGCATGTATGGTTATTTTAAGTTCACAAAAGCACTGGCAAGTCGATAAGCATTTATTCTCTTTGCATTTGTTTGCTATTAATTTAGCCAAATACAGTAGTCAAACTTTGTCAGGGCTGTTTTAATTCACAGATACTGCTTCTAAATACAGTCATTATTAAGTGGCAATTTAGTTCAAACCAGTGATCTTTACTTAATGCGAAACAAGTACTGTATTTTATCTCTTTGAACCCAAACATATAGATGTAATCTGAATGTGTAAGATTTAAATTAAAAGGGATGAAGAACACTTAAAGAGCAACTAAACCCCGGTCTAAAAACGTGTTTACGGTGACCCCTATGGGGTTGAACAGAGGAATTGCACCTTAATTTTCTTATTGGTCAAGGACGTTCACTCTGACGTGTCTTGTACACTCTGACATCACAAAGGTGGTTCAAGCAGAGCCAATCCCCTGCAGAGATGAGAAGGTCCTGCAGCATTCATACCTTATATGGAAGTGCCACATTTCACTCCTGACAAGCGGTTTTATTTTCTTTTTTTTCCCTTTTTTTAAGCCTTTGGTTTTGGATGGAATGGGTGGAATAGATAAATACATCTACATGTTTATCCTTTGTTGTTGCTTGGTGTATGTTGTTGGCTAGAGGTTTGATTTGTTTTAGGTTGTTGCTGGTGGAGGCGTGAACAAAAGCACAACTCTACCTCCACCCCTCCTTGTCTCTCGACACGCCCATTTTGATTGTGATTTTGAATCTGCTTAGGGGGAGGAGATACCTTCTCAGCCTGTGTTTAGTTGCTCTTTAAATAAATCCCAGATTTTTAATGATTTCCTAATGGTAAATTAAATTAAATATTAATCATCAAATAAAAGTTTAAAAACCGATTTTACAAAATTTTAAGTAATTAATTTTATATTGAGTGACATAGTAACGGCTAATTAGCAGCTGTTGCTAAAACAGAATCAACAAATCAGACCTAAATGCCATTTTCTTTTAAATTATGGGCAACACTCTACAATAAGGTACCGGATACACAAAATTTGCTTAACTACTGAGCAAAGCTGGGCACCGCTAATTAAAAAATTAGTTCCACAATTTCTAAAACGCTTATTAATTTTTTTAGGTCCACAATTTCAAAAGCACAAATGTCTTATGAAAATTAGGGGAAGCTAATCTAATCCGCTATTTATATATTTATATATTATATATATATATATTTATATATAGCCGGCAGCGTTATCAATATTTGCACTACACTGCCAACTGAAAAGTAACAAAAATGATCCTAAAAGGATGAAATTACAAAAATCAAAGGATTTATTTAATACTTTACGTACATATATTCTATTCGGCCACGAAATTAACAAAAAATAGAATGATCTTTTAATCCCTAAAACCACGTTTAAATCTCAAATACACGGGTGTGTCGCCACCGCATTTATACATAAAGTAACCCAAATACATGAAACTAACGACTCGCCGTCGAATGGTCGACACAAAACACACAATAAAATCATCCGGCCACGTTAATTTGGCTTGAAACAGCGGGGTTCTCTACGGATTTATCCATTAGTAACCCAGCACAACCAGCCGGCAGACACAGAGTTAGCGTCTATAGGTAGTCAACAGATTTAATGAAAAGTAACTAAAATACATGAAAATAACGACTCACCGTCGAATGGTCATCACAAAACACACAATAAAATCATCCGGCCACGTTAATTTGGCTTGAAACAGCGGGGTTCTTTACGGATTTATGAAGACACCGAGCGCAGCCAGCTACAGAATTAGCCCCTGAGTTCAACTATGACCCGGAAGATGTCAAGATGGAATAGTCCATTTTTAGTAGGGGGATAAAGAAATCGACCGTTTTTTTATTGCTTATTTAATGATCGTTTTCATCGTAACTATAATTATTTTTATGTTAAATGTAGATTAACAAGCAGGATCAATGTTAGGAATGTAGGTGACTGGCCGGGGCGCGGCGGGGCCGGGGCCCCATGCTGATGGGATCCCCAGGCAACGGCATCATTTACCTACATGGTAGATCCGAGTCTGTTCTCCGCTCTGCCCCCCCTCCCCCCTCCAACCCTCCCTCCTCTCTGCTCTTACGGTGGGGAAAAAGGTAAAACAAGCAGCATAAGAGCTTGTAAATAAGTTTATTGGTTTTTACTGATAGATAATTAGTTATTAGCGGTACTGCATTTTAAATAAAAATAGCACAAATCCGCTTATGAATTATAAAAGTTAGTCAATTCACAAAAACGCTGACAAAAAGTTTAGGTCCATTGTAAGCGGATTAGCGCTTTAGCGCTCCCTAGCGTTCATCCGCCCACCTTTGCTACTGAGGAACACCTCAGGAATGACTCAGGAGCTAAATGGGTACCGGTAGTTAACCAGTACCGTATTTGTTGGGGAACACACAGCCAAGCCTTATTAGGGGACTACAGTACTGGTTCGTTACCTTGTAAATGAAGAGGACTAATCAAGACCTAATGGGTAGTTAACCAATAGGTTTACAAAAGAGAAAATCCCAATAAAATCAGTAATCACTAACAGGTTTTTGACAATTATGAGCTGTGACCTGCACTGGTGCAGGGTTTATGCAGAACCCACATGGAGAATTTATCCTCTGGTAACAAACCAGTAGTCCCCTAATAATGGTGGAGTCACACCAAGCAGCGTTTGAGCAGCAGGAGTGTCCAGTTTACATGTAAAGTCAATGGGGGACGCGCTTCCAGCCACGTCTTGGCGTCTGGCGTCAGGTTGCGTGCGTGTTGAGCGTGCTGGGAAGCGTTTTTCCGTGCACGTGAACCGACTTCAGCCTCCAAACCGCGCATTCAACATGCTGAAGATTTCGCGGTTCAAACTTTCAAACGCCGCTCAACTCTACCTGATTGGTTGGTGTGTCAACCAATCAGGGAGAGTCGGGGGAGAAGAGAGGGGGTCAGGGGGAGAGTCCCTATGTGACGCGGAAACGAGGGTGCGCGCGCACTATGTGACGTATTGTTTCTGGGACACAGAAAAGACCCGCGAGGTCGTGTACTATGGAAGAGAAACTCATTGTAGCTGTGTGTTCGCGACAAGTCCTTCACGACCAGTCAAGTCTGCTCCACAGAGACGGAAATAAAAAGCTCCTTGCCTGGCGGAGTGCGCAGGACTCTGTATACCGGTAAGCTCCTCCCACACACCCAGCAGCTGTTTCGCGTTCTGGCGTTCAGCTCTGAACACGCTGCATTCACAAGTGCGTCCACTTGCGTGCGTGAGGAGCTTTTTGGAGGTTGAAAAACTGTTTGGTGTGATTACACCATAAGGCTTGGCTGTGTGTTCCCCAGTAAGTACTGGTTAACTAGCTGCTGATTCTTTCCTATGCGTTATGCGTTCCCTAGTTAAGCAAATTTTGTATACCTTATTGTAAAGCGCTACCAAATGATGTGTATGAATAAAATAAATACAACCTAATCACTGAATCCAAAGATAACTTGCCAGGCAGGCACCCCCACAAAGTAAAAGTTTTTGTAAGAGTTTGTTTTGTGCTTTTAATTTGAAGGTGCATTTTCATTGAGCAATATTTTAAAATTATAATGTCATTTAAAAAATGTTTTCAAACCACCAGGATACAGTACTCAGCTGAAGTCATTTCTTAAGCTTTTCAGTTAAACATATCAGTCATAGTGAAAATGTTTCACCATGGGGGAAGGACGCCCGCAAATTGCCATAAAGGTAAGAAAATAAAAGCTATGCCCTGTTAGCTGTGAAGATAGACAAGTCGAGTGATCCTCTCAGTGAAACCCAAACGGGATGACAGAAAACATATTACACACCGAACAAGATTAGTGGAGAAAGAGGACCAGCAGAGTGTGAGAAGTGGAGTAAACCACCAAAATCAGCACTTTTTTCACTGGATCCAGTTGTTTTCTGTTGGATTCTTTCTCTCAAACTTGTACAGAGGACAGAACTCAGAAGTGTTTGTCTTGGAAACACATAAAAGATTCTGAACTTTAGGAGTTTTTAGGCAGTTTAGAGCCTGTCTTCTTCCAAAATTCACTCAAAAGTTGAAGAATTTATGCTTTTCTGTCGATAGAAGAGTTTCTTTTACTCTGAAATTCATTCAACGTTTATTTAGGCAGGTTAATCCCATTGAGCCTCGAGGACTCATTTAAGAGAGACCTGTTTTCAACAAAGAATGATGACAAATAACAGCAACAACAATAGACAATCATAAGAGGCATACAGATTTTTTTAAAACAAGTTACATGTAGCAGTTTCAAAAGCACTCCTTCTTGTACACTGTACTGACAAACTCATTCTTTAATGCCTCATCCTCACCAAACGCATCTCGCGCAGCTGAAGCAGCCACTTTACATTGAAAGTCTAGGGGGCCGCGCATCTTGGAACAGTGGGGCGTGACGCGGCGCATCTACAGCATTTCAAGCAGCGCGGCAGCACCCGGCAGCCCCTTGTCACGCACGCGCGCGCAGCCAGCAGCCACTGTAGAAGCTGGGTTTGTCCTGCTTCTTCTGCTCGCAGATTATCAGCAACCACTCGGAAGAGACTCTGCTATGTGATGACGCAACGACGACGGGACTTTCTGTGGACGAAAACAGCATCCGGTAGGAAAATATGGCATTTATAAAGTTGCTGCTTTTTTTTCGAGCGTACATCTCCCCAAACATAAAAAAAAAAAAGTTTTAATCTCAACAAATACTTTTTGAGCTGCAGTTCGGCTCGTAGAAAACACACACAAGTATTGACGAGGCACGTACAGCTGGTTTTATCTGCCCAGTGTACATAAACAACACGGATCTGACCGGGAAGGGAGCCACGACACGCTCCTCCCACTGCGCGTCTGCAGACGTTCGGTGGGGACAGACATCTGTTTACAGCAGCAAACACAGAGCATTGGGAGCATTTGGATGCGTTGGGTGAGGATGAGGCATGAAGGTTCAGTCTGCAGTTTCTGTAGAACTGTAGCACTTAGAAAAAATTTCAACAGGCAAAGCATTCTGATCCCTCCCCCTCAGAGCCATATATGGCTCTGCTCTCCCATGGTCTGCTGAAATTCAAATTCAAGCTCTGTTTTTATTGGCTGATTCAAATTCAAGCTCTGTTTTTATTGGCTGGTTACAAACTCTGTTTTTATTGGCTGGTTAATGGCGGGTCACTTTTTCTTTTTAGAAATGCCTATTTACCACCTGGAGAAGCAAGGGGACAATATTTTTTTTTAGTTTTTTTCAGAGATTACCTCTCTAACATCAGTCTAGTGACAGAGTGAAGAAATATGTTAAAAATATATTGTTACAAAAGTTACATATAGCAGCTTTAAGGCTAAACGTAAACCATTAAGGTTATAAAAATCACAGAATCTATCATTAATTTAACCTAAACATTCTCTCACACTCTTTCTGTTTCTATTCTAATAACCAAACAGGCTGATCCTGAAAGTTGTTCTGTTTTAATTTTAAATTCACATGAAGTAACCACAATATCAGTTTTACACATTAAAAGTCTTCAGTGTTTGGTAGTAAATAAATGACAGCTT
Organism: Garcialebias charrua; assembly: GCA_038048925.1. Lineage (NCBI taxonomy): Eukaryota > Metazoa > Chordata > Actinopteri > Cyprinodontiformes > Rivulidae > Garcialebias > Garcialebias charrua. The sequence goes on from JBBPBX010008890.1 coordinate 14,798, forward strand.
GAACTTAATCTCCTTTTTGTTTGATATCTCTCATTTGTTTCCCTAAAAATGTACCGGTAACTTAAAGACCGTGTAAAGTGAATTTCAACATTTTCTTAAATAAACATTATAAATGTGATAATTGTAATCTTGTAAATGAGTAAAAAGTCTCAAAATAGTAGCTCAATTAATTTTGGAGTTATAGATGAAACTGTGTATGAAGACATGCTTGTTTCAGGATTTTTTAGGCGTGGTTTAAACGTGACCGCGTTTCGTCACGCGGTCCTCATTAGTATAGCACTACCCCCTGCTGCTCCAGTCATATAAATTGTTCTTCGCATGGGTGGAGCCGTTCACTCGCGAATCGCAGATAGCATCAGATAGCAATAGCATGGATATTTTGTTCATCGTTAGCTAGCTAATCAATTATGCCTCGTTCCTGCATCTTCCCTGGATGTCGCAATGGTCAGGGCACCCACATTGAGACGCAGGAGGGAGTCAGAACAAACCCAGGCTGCTGCTGGAGCGGCCACCTGCAGCTCCGCGCCGCGCGTGTGTGTGTGTGTGTGTGTGCGTTGAGCTCCTGCCACGCGCGCCGTGAAACGCAGTGACTCGCTGACACAGATGAGATAACTTAGTTATCAACGTGATTACTCTTTATTTTTATCACCAACACAGACCCCGCATGCGATGTGACCGGGTCGGACCGGGTGCAGCGAGTCCGCTGCTCATCTTCTAAAATAGCGCTTATTATTAAACACATAACATCGGAGTTATGAAGTATCTTTGTGTCCTCAACTTTAAAAACAAAACCAGAGTTGTTAGTGCACTAAAAACAGCGTAACTCTTGGAAAAAGGAGCTACTGGCAGCCAGAACTTAGATAAAAACGGAGGAGGTGGATCTCTGCTGTCTGCCTCGCTCAGCTCAGCTCAGCAGAACTGCGCTGAAACCACTCCCTGCACTGACACGCCCCCACAGTTTCAGAGCAAGGGAAAATAATGTATTTTCATGATTTTTGACACTTAATTTTATAAGGAAAACAATGTTTTTAATCAGTCAGATTTATATGGGTGATTAATAACACATATTTATGCCATGTGACAAACTAAAAACACACATTTATTTTCACTTTACACGGTCTTTAAAGCTAAAATAAAATAAAAAATCTGCAGCTAAAAGTGGGCAGCACGGTGGCTGCTGCCTCTCAGCGAGCAGGTCCCTGGTTCAAATCCCGGTCCAAGGGCCTTTCTGGGTGGAGTTTGCATGTTCTCTCCGTGCATGTGTGGGTTTTCTCTGGGTACTCCGGTTTCTTCTCACAGACCAAAAACATGCATGTTAGACTGGTTGGTGACACTAAATTGTCCCTAGGTGTGAGTGAGAGAGTGAATGGTTGTTTGTCTCTATGCCCTGTGATGGACTTGCGACCCATCCAGGGTGTACCCCGCCCCTCACACAGTGTTGGACATGGGCACCGGTGACCCCCGTGACCCAAAATGGAAGAAGCGGGTAAAAGATAATGGATGGATGGATGAAGCTAAAAGTAACTAATTGTTTTCAAAAAGCAAAAAGGAAGCAAAACATTAGCCAGCTAAAAGTGACAAAAAGCTAGCTAAAACTAGCAAAAGGTAGCTAAAATATAAAGAAGCAAAAAGCTAGCTACAAGTAGCAAAAGACTAGCAAAAACTACAAGCTTAACTAAAAGCTAAAGATAACAAAGAGTCATGGAAAAGGTATCAAAAGCTAGCTAAAAGTAGCTAGATAGCTCCAGCTTACTCAATAGCTAAAAGCCTAAAGTAGCAAAAAGCTAGCTAAAAATATTAAAAGACTAACTAAAGGTGGCAAAAGTGTAACTACCGGTAAAAGCTATAAGAAGCAAAATCTCCAGTCAAATGCACCAAAAAAACAGCTAAAAACTAAAAGTAGCAAAGAGCTAGTTAATACCTGCATCAGTTTCAGAGGAGCTAAAGAGATCTCGTTGTATTTCTACAAAGTACGTGGACAGTTATGAAAGTTAATTGTTTTTGAAACTATAAAAGTCACAGAAGCCAAAAGTCAGATCTGCTGAAACTAAAGCAGCTCAAAGTAGACAGCAGTAGACAACAAAACAGCATGCAACAATACAAACATGGATATATATTTAAAAGATTTTCCAAATTTCCTAATGTGTATTTTTCAGCTGATATAAAAATACTTTAGTTTTTGTGACATTTTCAATCATCTTCATCATTTGCAGCTCAAATGAAAAACATTAAAGTGTCTTGGCTAAACTTTGAAACATCAAAATCTAAAATGCTGCCTTTTTGATTAAATTATTGTTTTCATTTAAGCTGCTGTTGTCCTTATGGAGACATGCTCTTATAAATAGGAATGCACCGATCCACGTTTCTCACTTCCGATCCGATACTTTAAAACTGGATATCGACCGATACCATTCAAGTACACGATTGTGTATAATGAAGATTTTGAACTGAGAACATTTACTTCAACACGTGTGAGACATCCAATGAAGACTCTCTGAGCCTAACCACAGGAACCTCACAAATTTTAGCAGCTAACAGGAGGCATGTCTTCACCCCACACGTCCTTCTTACTCATGGTTCAGTTGGAAAACCTAAAAAAATGCTAAGCATGATGGGAAATACAACACAGCCACTCCCTTAACCAGTAAGGCAGTGGATTTTGTTGTCTTTCCCATAATGCTTAGCAGTATTTTAGTTTTGAAAACTAAAAAAACGCTAAGCATGATGGGAAATACAACACAGCCACTCCCTTAACCAGTAAGGCAGTGGCTGTGTTGTATTTCCCATCATGCTTAGCGTTTTTTTAGTTTTTCCAACTGAATCACGAGTAAGAAGGACGTGTGGGGTGAGGACATGCCTCCTGTTAGCTGCTAAAGTTTAGGTTCTTCCTGTTGTGAGGCCCAAAATGTCATCATTGGGTTTAACTCACACATAGTCACAGAATGTGATTGAACATAAATACTCTTTGAAACTGGATAGGAAAGTATCGGCAGGTTGGAATAGTGCTGGACGATAATTCAATAACGATAAATATCGCGATATACTTTTATTCGATAACGATGATATGAAGTTTAAGCATATTTTCGATATTTCGATAGGATTTTACAACTTTTCACTGACGTTTTTCTCTTTCTGTTCGGGTTGAAGCGGCTGCTTCAACAACGCGCCCGGACAGAAAAGGCTGTGACACAAAACGTGCGTGGTGACGTCGTTGTTACGCAGCGCTCACTCCAGCAGCAGACGTTAGCGGTAGCAGGCTAAAAGCTAAGCTAGTCTCCAAAGCGCGTTGTTTTCGCTTCAAAACGAGTCAAACGAGTGCTCATGACCGTCAGAATGTGACTGAACAAAGTTTCACAAGCGAAGAGAAAGCAGACGACATCACTGATGAGAGGAAAGACTAATTCGTCGGTGTGGACGTAGTTCGGTTTTGTTAAACTGCAGGCTTCTTCTGCAGCGAGTCCTACTCGGTTTCTTTATTTTTCAAAACGTGACGGAGAGTCGTTCTAACTAGCTGTGGAAACATCTAACTTGTTTAATCTGAAGAGTTTCCACTCGATAGAATATGATGAGAGTCAGAAGATGAAGAATAAAGTTTGAGCCAACGTTTCCCTGAAACTACGACGTAAACAAACAGCCCCAGCGCGACATGTTTTTTTATTGAAAATAAAACAGATTCATCAGAATAAAAAGAAAGAAAAACACTGAATGAAAAGGTGCAGAAAGACGAAAATAGTGTTATAATATCTGCCCCTTGTTTAAAAAATACAAAATAACTACAAACAACAACCTTCACTTCACCTACACCACACCTTCCCAACAACTTTGATTTAATCATCTTTTAAAACATATAAATAGTTTTATAAATGTTTATGATGATATCAAGTCAACACAATCCTGTTTCCTGATTTACAACTCAGCTCCTTCACACTAGTTCTAAATGGAGGTTTTACAAACATTTACATTCCCTTCAGGGTTTAATAACTTTAAACAAAATGTACTATGTTCAACCAAATCATAACATTTTAATAATTTCAATTGATGAAATAATATATTTGTTGGGTGACCATAGCACTTCCTAATAATAATTCTTACAGCTCTTTTTAGTAAAATAAAAATAGGATTTGTAAAAGTTTTGCATGCTTTTCCCCAAACTTCAATACAACAGATTAAATATGGAACAATCATTACATTATACAATATATTCAAAACTTTGTCATTCAAAAACTATTTTACTTTATACAATAATGTAATTGATTTTGTTATTTTTATTAAGTAATTTCCATGAGATTTCCATGTCAGCTTCTCATCAATAACGACACCCAAAAGTTTTATTTAATTAACTATGAATGCTGTAAATTTTAAAGTTCTTGTTTAAAGTTAAAACTATTAATATTGACACAGTTGAGAATTTTATGCCAAGAAAGTTCATGCTCAATAATCCAGGTACCAAATCCAATAATTCTCAGTTGGGTCATCTGGAAACTGGATGGAGGGTGAAACGTTTCTATAAAAAAACTGTCCATGACCCGACAGAATTATTGGGTTGAGAATTTTATGTTTATTTGATGGTGATTTCCATCTTTTTGGAGGCTAAATACAAATACAAGGTGAACATCAATTTATTTGTATAGTTTATAGTTTTTTTTAGGCTTTTATATTGTTTATATCGATATCGAATTATATCGATATCGACCGAAATTAGGAACTATATCGTGATAAAAATTTTGGCCATATCGTCCAGCCCTAGGTTGGAACCAATACCAGATACTGAAACTATGCTGGTATCAGATACCGATACTGGATCGGATCGGCCCCATCCCTACTTATAAACAAAGACACAATAATCAAATAAAATCAGGAAGTTCTCCTTGGATCTTTTTCAGCTTTATTCTCGTTCTCATCTCCTCCAACTATTTAGCTCTTCCTCTTCCTGATTAGTGATTTTTGACGTAGGCGAGATGAGTGCAGCACTCTGGAGCCATCGCTTCCTTTAATGATCTTCCTTCAGATTTCTCGTGTGTTTTGCTTCCCCGCTGCTCGGCTTTGACACTTTCATTTAACTTCCCTCCTCCTCTTTGTGCTGACAGATCATGTAGGTGTGAATGGTTAGTGAACCTGTATTCTTTTTTGTATTTTTTCTCCTTCCTCTCTGATTTCTTCACCTCTTCATGTTGATCGGAAACAGTGTGGAGCGGTGGGATGATCTTAGCTGCTCCGTCGGACCCCTCCATCAGTAATTTGGCCCCGACAGCAGACTCCCAGGGCGGTAATGACCTCTGAACAGATGATGATGGTAGAAGCCAGACTAAAGGCGTCTCATAGCTCATCCTCGTCTCATCATTTGCTTCTCTCTGCTCTAATGTCCAACATGTTTATGGCTCTACGGTGAAAAGAGCAAGCGCCACATTTTTGTCCTGTGTGTCACGAGTGTTTGTTATTGCCCACAAAGGCAGACAACAATGTTTTTGCTTGTGTCTGGGTGTGTTAGCAAAATATCTCATGAACCACTGACGCTTTATATTACAAACGCAAAAAAAGAATCACAATTTGAGGTAAACCCAGAGTAACAAGACTGAGGGAACAGACCCAAACTCAATTAATGTGACTGTATTTACAGTGAGGTAATGTAAACATATATGTACATCAGGGAAACCTGGAAAACCTGAAGAAGGAGGAAGAGAGTCAGGATGACTGTAGGAAGGGGATGGCAGGTACTGAGCAAGTTGTCTAGTTCTTACTGGTAGATAAGAGGATTACGACATTGAGAGAAGAGCAGAGTACTGTACAGTATTCCAGTTAGCTATGGTCCAGTGTCGAGGGGTAACAGAAGGATCAAAGAGGTTTAGTAGATGGACAAGTGGTGAAGTGGTGGAGGAGCAGCTGAAGGTGGGACAAAATGAATAATTGCAGGTATCCAATGGTAACTGGGCTTGTAGACATCAGGAAGGAGACAATGTTTCCAGGGCTGGAGACTCAGGAGTAGGGGTTGAACGAGTACATAATTTTTAAACTTAACATTAACATAATAAATCTCGAGTAGAACTCAAGTAGTCAATGATGTCATAGGATCTTAAGATGCAAAAATAAATAATAAAAACGCAAAAAAACCCATCATTTAATATTTACAACAACAAAAAAAGACCAACAAAACATTGGGAGTGTATATTATGCTGGACTACCATTTATCATACTGCAGATTAGTCACAGGAAAACAAAAACTATTACCGGTAGTTATTATTATTATTATTAAGCTGCAAAAGTGAAAGAAACGTGCGACACGTCAAAAACGAAACCAAAAACAGTGGGGCGGTAAACCACCCCGCACCGCCCGCGGTGCTGCACATTAGGTTTAGTTATAGAGATAATTATGTTTATAGGGGTTTTTTATAGGTTTAGAGATTCATATTTTTTGCTTTTTGTTTTTGAAACAAGGTCAGTGGAAGCTGGTTCTGGTTCGGTCGATTGGACCCGGTGTTACACCACATTCTGTCACCTGCAACAGTGCATGCAACACCGCCCCCTATGGTCACAATATACAGGGGTCACAGAATTTGGTGTTAACACCAGTTCGCAACGCACTCCAAACAGGAAGTTGATTCATTTTCTGTTCTGTAACTGCGACGTGATGACGTCACTACGAATACTCGACGTGAAATTAAAAAAACTCGATAGAGGTCCTAGGAATTGATGTGTCGATTACTCGAGTACCGTAGTCTGTTAAAGCCTTACTAGGAAGGCAGGTTCTAGGAAACACGAAGGAGAAGACGGGATGTTAATTCCTTAGATTAGATCATCACAAGAAGGCCGGTAGCAAATACTGGTTGGTATCTAATGCTCCAGCAGGGAAAGGGACACTTCTGCAGCCTCTTTTACTCCTGAAGCTCGTTAAGGGGATGGCCCACAGCTGCTGCTCATTGGTGCCACACAGGAACCTGCAGAAAGAACTGGAATCCAACAAAAATGCTGTAACTCAGTCAGTTTTATACTTATTAACCTATTATTTGGTGTGGTAGTAGCTGAGCCTGACCTCCATCACATAATCTGAGCACTAACAGATGGCATGAGATCACATGTAACTACACTATTTGCCATTAACTACTTGGAGTTAACTCTGTCTGTCAGTAGCAAAATATCTCCTGAACCGTTTTGTGCATTTTAATAATATACATCTACAACTGGTTTACTGGAGCCAATTCAATTCAAGATGGCCACCACAGCCAGCTGACATTAAGAAACACACAAGTGGTTTTAATTCAGTCAGTTTTACAGGCACTGTGCTAAAACTTGGCATTGGCTTTGAGCATGATATGTTCAAGGTTTGACCAAAATAGCTACAACTCCGTCATTTCTCACCCTAAGATGATTTAAGTCTAAAACTCAGGCATGACATGTGGCGAGTTAAATTCAGTTTTTTAAAGAGTGCTGGGCATTTAATTTTTACAAGTTTTTTTTTTTTTTTGTAACGTTGTGCCTTACTTCAAATCAATTAGCAACCGCTGCAATCGCAAAACGCAGGAGGACTGCTGGACTCGATCCAAGACTCCTAATTTATTCCTGAATGAACAAGAAACTCAGCGTTCAGTTTTTCACTTTGTTTTCCCCTTTGGGCTGCACTGGATAGACAAAACTGTCACGGTGTATCAAAACTGTTTCCCAGACCTTCCCACACCAGTGAACCTATTAACGCTCATTCATCCATTTACCTATTTTCACTCAGCATCTTGAACAATTCCAACACGTCTATCAGTCTGCTCCTCCTGTGCTGTTGTTTTGTTTTTCCCAGAAGTGAAACCAACAAAATAATTTTTTTTTGAATAATAATAAACTTTAAACCCTTCCTGAATTTAACAAATCGTTTTACTACCTGAAAAGTGAAAAACACGAGGAAATAATTGGCTTCATTTAGGTCAGTTTAGATGAGTGCAACTGATAAAGTTTCACTGAAATCTGTTCTGTGGTTCTTGAAATATTTTGCTAACAGGGTTAATTCTAAAGTTAAATCCAAGATTTTGAGGGGGAAAAATGTGCTCAGGGTATGTGTTGAGGCTGGTGCTCAGCTACTACCACAAGGAATTTTATCCCAATATATATATAAATTATGGTTACCGCCATTTTTGTGTATTCTAAGATCCGTTGACCGTGGCAGCCATTTTGAAATAAGTCAACTCTCAAAGATAACAAGTTGTGAATGTCAAAGCTGAAGGTTTCACTAAAAATCTGTTAGCTTGTGTTTAGACTATTTTAGCTTATGTTACGATAAATTTAGCTCATGTTCAGACTCTTTTAGCTTATGTTTAAACCTAGCTTTTGTTTTGACAAATTTAGCTTATGCTTACTGTTTTAGCGGTCTCTTTTAGCTTATGATCAGATGGATTTAGCCTTTTTTTTTTTTTTTTTCATTTACCCTTTATTTATCCAGGTAGTCTCATTGAGCCACGATAACTCATTTTCAAGAGAGACCTGTTAGGGAGCAGATGGTGGGGGTTAAGGGCCTTGCTCAGGGGCCCAGAGTGGGGTGAATGAGGGTGAAGGCAGGTGTGGGTGTTTCACCTTTTTCCACCCACATTTTTGGATGTTGCCGGTACCGGGGCTTGAACCGGCAATCTTCCGATCACAGGCCCACCGTCCCACCGTCACCGTCGTTTAAACAGTTTTAGCTCATCTTTAGCTTGATTTAGCTTTGTATGGACTCTTTTAGCTTATGATTGGACTGCTTTTGCTTATAATCAGACTGCATTAGCATTTTTTTTAGATCCTATATGTCAAACTCAAGGCCCGGGAGCCAAATTTGGCCCTTGTTGACATCTTATCTGGCCCCCAAGATGATATGTTAAATGTAAAATACCTTTTTTTTTTTCACTTGAATTTTTTCAGAAATCTTTGATTATGGTGTCAAAAGTGCAAAAGAGAACGTCAAATGAGACCAATCAAACTCTTTTTGTGGAACCTGCAAACAAGAAAAGATGTTGGGTATTTCGACTTGAGTTCATGTAGATTCTAAAACCGGCTCTTAGTTTGAAAAATATTTAAATTTTCGCCCACTTTTGTAAGTGAGTTTGACACCCCTGGTTTAGACTAATTTAGCTTATGAGCAGATGGATTTAGCTTTTATTTAGACAGTTTTAGCTGTGTTTTAGCTTATGTTTATACTTAGCTTTTGTTTTGACAAATTTAGCTTTTGCTTACTGTTTTAGCTTTTCTTTAGTCTCTTTTAGCTTATGTTTAGACTGCTTTAGCATGTGTTTGGTCTGTTTTAGCTTTTGTTTACATGGTTTTGGCTTTGTTTACACTGTTTAGCTTTTGTTTAGACTCTTTTAGCTCATGCTTGGAATATTTTAGTTTATTTTTTGACTGTTTTAGCTTTTGTTTAGACTAATTTAGCTTACGTTTAGACTGTTTTAGCTTTGTTTGGTCTTAGACTGCAGACCAGGGCAGAAATAAATGCACCAGTTTAGTTGTTTACATGAATGAAGCTTGTATTTTTATTTTTAGTATTTCTCAGCATTTTAAGTCAGTAATCAGTTTGGTTTTATTTAAAATACAGTATATATGTTAGAACTATTAAATTTTGCCTACCAGAAAAAAAACAACAACAAAACTCTGCCTTGACCTTTTTGCTTCGGGGCTTGTCGCCATGGTTACCGAGCTGTTGTAGCTCATCTGAGGAGAAGAAGCTTATCACTTTACATGTCACCAGCATGTAATTTAACACATGTCAGTATGTCATCACAACACATGAGCACCATGAACTCAAAACACGAATAAAAACGTTTACGAGGACATTGCTGCTTTTGAAACAAGAGTAAAGAGTTATGAAATTAAATGATAGTGAGCATCATCATCAGTTAAACTTGTTCTGGAAGGAACTTATGTTAAAGTGTTTTATTTATTTTGTAGGTCTAATCTTGAGAAAATATGTATCTTATTAACCAGTCAACTTTAAATGTCTGTGTGTTCATTTGTCTGTACTGTTAGCTAAATATCTACTGATTCAAGATGGCTACCACAGCTAAGAGGCCTTATGAAATGTATAAATGGCAAAAACTCATTCAACTTTATAGATATTGATCTAAAGTTTGATGCATTAGTAGCTGACATTTATCCTGAACATATGGGTTACCCAAATTCAAGATGGCTGCCACAGCTTGGCCAACATAAGAATGGCTATAACTCGGGCAATTTTACAAACACTGAGCTAAAATTTGATACACTAGTAGCTGAGAGTATTTAAAAAAAATCCACTGAGGGCTAACACGTCTTGCTAGAACAACAAAATGGCAAAAACTTTGAAAATAAGATGAATTTTATTTAAAAGTCATCAGCACATGCATTCATTCGTGAATATGAAAGCTTCATTTTTTTAATTTGCTTTAGCAGAAAGTAAAACTATGTGTTTTGTTAAGTACTGGTATAATTCCATGACAACATAATATTGTGTTTTTAAGGCTTTGCTCTGCAGGTACTGAGTGTCTGGTGCTCATGGAAAGCCCCCGCTCGCCGAATGTTTGGATTAATTAGGGATTTTTATTCCCTGGTGTCCTTTAGGAGGACACACTTTATCACTCCAGTCTGTGTCTGTTTACCAAAAGAGACTAAGCAGCCCAAGCTGGAAAAAAGGAGAAAATCCTTCTTATTTTCTCCTTCCTTAGCTTTTCGCTCAAGTAATAGAGCAATTAGGCTTGATTGATTGATTAGGGAGAGTATGAGGAGGAAAATGTGCCCGGGGACGCTGAAGGAATCCATACAGTAGCTTTAAATTAGTGAGAGAAATGTCCAGAATAACCGAGGCAGCCAGATGTCTGACTGAAGTGTGGCTGGGGACGGGCAGTTACTTCAGCTTAGAGGACAGATAAGAAAAATAACACTGTGTATTGAGCGGTGTGTGTGTGTGTGTGTGTGCGCAGGTCTGTGTGAACTTGTGCGTATAACTTTCCACAAGAGGGATGAATGGGTGGGTGGGGTGGAAAAGAGAAAGCTGTGGGGAGGAGGAGGAGGAAGGCTGGAAGGGAAATAGAAACTTTAATTAGCCTCTGAGTGGTGTCCAGCCCACGTGGTGTTTTCTCAGGAACATCTCAAAATCAAAGCGTAATCTAGGAAGATACTTCCACTTCATGATGTTAAAGTCAGACAAAATTCACACAAGAAGACAAGAAAGAGACCATTCCTCTCTTTATAGTTGACGACACTCCGCACACTAGGCTCTCCAGGATGTAGTCCACCACCTCGGCCCAGAACCAGACCAGCACCTCGGCGACCAGAACCAAGCCGAACCCCACCGCCATCTGCATGTTGTGTTTGCTCCCTCCATTTCTGCCATTTCAGCAGAAAGCACTGTTGACTTCTGGGCCGTGTAGTTCTTTTGACTTGCTTTACAGTGTAGGCTTGTTGAAAGAAAACTACAAAAATGGCGGCACCTATCCAAAGTACAGTATTTTTACACATTATTTTGTCCTATTGATTAGTTCCTGCCAGAGGTGGGACCAATCACTGTGTTGCAAGTCCAAGTCAAGTCTCAAGTCTTTGACCTCAAGCCGCAAGTCCTAGTCAAGTCTCAAGTCGACGGTCCAAGTCAAGTCTCAAGTCAAGACAGGCAAAAGTCGAGTCAAGTCTCAAGTCAGGAACTTTTAATTTAATAATAATAATAATAATGAATTCCATTTATAATGCACTTTTCATTAATAAAAATCTCAAAGTGCTACAAAGTGTAACAAAGCAAAGATCAAAATAAAACAAGTGATAAAATCAAATAAAATCAATAATAATATCGACTAAGATCAAAGATAAAATCATGTGGATGCAGATTAGGCTTGCTTAAAAGATAAATAAAATAAAACAAGTGATAAAATCAAGTAAAATCAATAATGATTTCAAGTCATTTCGAGTCGTTTCCCCCCCCCCTTTTTTTTATCATTTGCAATTATACATAAAATGTAAATAATAGACCATTTGTTCTTTTTAAAATCTGTATTTATCTCAAATGATAGAACATGTGCAGCTGAACACAACGTATAAAAAGCATTTTTAAATTGGACCTCTTTATTCCGCAGTTCTGTTAATCTTAACATTCAATGAAAAAGACGAAAATGTTGACATTTCCGCAGCACAATACAAAGTCAAGTCAAAGTCAATTTTATTGTCAGAACTGCAATATGTACAGGACATACACAGGATTGAAATTGCGTTTCTCTCAGTCCCTCGGTGCAACAGTAACCATTTAAACACTAAAACACTGAAACATTTAATAAACATAAGCATAAAATAGTAAAAATGTAACACTGTCCTGAGTTTTTGCATAGTAGTATAGAAGTATGAAAATTTACACCAACACTAAAACTCAAACTAAAACACTAAACATTTAATGAACATAAGCATAGAATGAAATAATAAAAGTGTAATACTGTCCTGAGTTTTTGCATAGTAGTATAAAAAAAGTATAAAAAGTATATCTATAAAATAAACTGAACACAAAGAACCATAACAGCATTTTTTTCCCAGAAAATAAATTACAGCCATTCATGAATTACAGTTGACTTAAGTTACTCTTACTAATCATAAATAAACATTAACACTAAAACAATCGTAGTATTCAAAAAATGAAATAAGTATATAAGACGTGTATCACAAGTAAAATCATGAAGGTCTGGTGAATTTATTTTTCTGCTTTTATTTCTACGTATGTTAGTTTCAGTCCTCCGTAAATATGGGCCAGATATTCTAAACACAAAATTTAATTGCGACAGTCACTGTATTTGGTCTGTTTTAAAAAAATAAACATGCAAAACTCAAAAACATTGCAAATAAAGTGGAGTGGCTTTGAATTTGAAGCCCAGAGTACACATGCTAACATGAAGTTAGCTAAAGTCAACTATCTCACAGCAAAAGAAAAGTGCTACCTACCGATCTTTGTGAAGCTTCAAATGCCGGACAAAGTTGGACGTCGTGGAATCTCCATTCGATATTTTCTTATTGCATGTTTTACAAGTTGCAGTTTGTTTTTTATTTGAATGTTCATAACCTATGTACCCAAAAGAAATGACTCGCGGAAGCATATTGGAGCGCTTATTTCGTCTTTAGTTCCCTCAGCCCAGAGCCATATAAAGTGAGAGTTGCGACACTTCCATAGAGTTCCATTGTAAGAATGGAATGCGGAAGTCACGTGGGTCATGGAGGGGGCGATTTGTTCCATGGCTCTGGTTACAGTCTGACGCTGCCTGCAGTAGCGTTCCGTCACCGCTAGAGGGCGCAGCTCCACAAGGTTTCCATAGCCGTAGTTTGGAACGATTGACCGCCTGTCGGCGAGATCAAAGGGTGTCAGAACTCTCACTTTATATGGCTCTGCCTCAGCCCTGTAACCTTGCCTTGTTTTTTTTTTCAAATGTCTAAATCCTTTTAATTTGATTGATTGTGCTGCAGCTACGCACACACATACATACGGAGTGTGGAAAAACAGATGCCCGGTCTGCGCCTGTTAATACGGAATGAGTGAAATTAATTAATGGGGCCACCTTATAACGTGTTTTAAATTTTTGACTTGACTAAAATATCAAGTCTTTTCAAGTAAACAGCTTCAAGTCAAGTCAAGTCTCAAGTCAATGGCGTGCAAGTTAAAGTCAAGTCCGAGTCTTTCAGCATTTTTTCAAGTCAAGTTTCAAGTCGTGATTTTAATGACTCGAGTCTGACTCGAGTCCAAGTCATGTGACTCGAGTCCCCACTGGTTCCTGCTCTCGTTAACTTTTTATCCCGTACGTCCCAATTACATAAGTAATATTAAAATTGACAATAGACTATATGCCACGGACTTCTGATCCAGCACTCCCGCAGTCATGAGCCGGACCGCGCACTTCCGGTTAGCGGGAAAGACACGAACATAAATGACTAAATACAATTAATAAAACATCTGCATCCACACCAATAATAACTCCATACACATATAAATCCATATAAAATCATGGCGACGTTCCCCCTACGGATAGCCGCGATAAATTTTCGCCGAAACCCCCCCTCGGAACAGCTGTTCCCACCGGTGGGCGGACACAACGGAACTCACATGTAGTGCCGGTAGCGCGCGGCCGCGTCCCGTTTCGGGTCGTTGTCATGGTCTGCTACTGGGAGCTAACGCTAACAACAACGGCAGTGGATGGGACCCGGAAGTGGCGGATGTGTCCAATATTTTACCGGAAATACGTCACGACCCCCCGTGGCATATAGTCTATTGTGTGTCGTGTACAATCTTACGATGAAAAACCGCGAAAGTTGAACCACAAAGTAGCGAGGGAGTATTGTACATTTAAAACCGCTAAAATTAAATGTGGGAATGCTGAGTCGGCTCATTCCAGGTTAGTGTGCTGTGACCTTTGGTTACCCAGGACAGACAGAGTAGAACTGCTGCTCCTCCACATCGAGAGGAGCCAGTTGAGGTGGTTTGGGCATCTGATAAATGCTCCCTGTGCGCCTCCCTAGGGAGGTGCTTCAGGCATGTCCGACTGGGAGGAGACCCGGGGAGGATCCAGGACACGCTGGAGCGACTGCGTATCTCTGTTGGTCTGGGAATGACTTGGAGTCCTCCCAGAAGAGCTGGAAGAGGTGTCTATGGAAGGAGATGTCTGGACCTTCCTGCTCAAGATGCTGCTCCCGAGACCTGAGTCCAGAACAAGCAGAAGATGATGGATGGATGGATGGACTTTTGGTTTTTGTAACTTTTATACTTTTCTGAAACTGAATTGAAAAAGACTTCTGGACAGAAGTCGAAACGTTTTCTGCAACAAATAAAGTCCAGTTGATCCTGTATTGAACGCCTTTTTTGATTTATACTTTTCAAAATATTTTACTTTATGCCCTGATGCATGCTCAATAATCCAGGTAGAAAAATCCAAAAAAGCTGAGTCTGGTCCTCTGGACATTCAAAAAACAAAAACAAACAAAGCAAAAAACCTTTTACTTTATGGTTTTGCAAGTTTTTAGATAAGAGTGTTGCAATTTTTATTTTATTGCTACTATTTTTGTAGTTTTAGCTTTTAGTTTGCTGTTACAGTACTTGCAACTTTTAGCTAATATGCTGAAACTTTTAGCTACCATTCTTCTTTTTTAGCTTCCAATGCAACCTGTAGCTTTTAGCTAACATTTTGTAACTTCTAGAATTGTCAAATTTTACCTTATTCTATGGTTTGCACATTTTAGCTTTAGCTACAGTCTTGCTCGTTTCCATTTTTTAAGTGCAGTTATGTTAATTTTAGTTGTGTTCTGCTTGATTTAACTTTAACAATTGGGTTTTAGCTTCTTCAGCAATTTTCAGCAAAACCCTTCACCCCTCAGTGTTCACGCTGCAGCGTCACAAAAAATGCATTTCCTCCCGTCTCTGTTACGTTTCGGCATTTCTATTTTCCCGTCGGCTGAAAGGTCAAGCGGTTCTAAACAATCTCATTGCCCTCAGGAGATGTGCACCGGCCCCGTGTGGTTCAGATTAATGTTTTTATCGGCGCCCACGAAGAGAAGCAGCCGGGTGATCCATAAAAATGTACACAGGATTATCTTTTTGGTTCTGCCTGAACCCGTCCTGCACTCATGACCCCTTCTTGTTCTCTTCCAGCCAATTATAAATAAATGTGGGCATTAAATGTGACACCTGTGTGGAAGACAAATCCCCCACAGAGGGGTTTGACAATCATTTAACCGGCGCTGGTTTTATCCGCTGCTGGTGGCAGCTGCGTGACTGAGATTACCTGCAGGTCCTCAGCCCACCCAAGCAGAAAAATATCTGCACATCGGCTGCATTACCACGGCCGTCGCACAAGCACACATTTATGTGCACATGAAGGCAAATGTTAACACCTTGGCTGCTTCTTAAGCTCAAAACTGGTCATAGTTCAGTCAGCTGCTACAGATTCTGAGACAAAATTTGTATTGATAGTAGCTGAGAGTCACTCCCATCATGTAGTTTGAACACTAACAGATGATATAAGATCTTTGTTTTGAACTTTGGTCGGCACTAGGGCTTTAACAGACTATTTGAGTAATCGACACATCGATTCCTAGGACATCTATCGAGTTTTTTAATTTCACGTCGAGTATTCGTTGTGACGTCATCACGCCGCTGTTACATCGGCATTACAGTTACATTACAAACTTGTCCTAAATGCTGATAAAACAAAAGGGATGTTTTTTTCAAATAGGAAGGCGGTTCCAGCAGATCCTCCTCTGATTTTATCTTCAAATGGTGTCCCTATTGAGTTTGTTGATTCCTATAAATATCTGGGTATCCTGATCGATTCACATCTCTCTTTTAAACTCCACGTGGAAAACCTAGTGAAGAAACTGAAAGTTAAACTGGGTTTCTTTTTCAGAAACAGATCATGTCTAACACTGAATGTTAGGAAACGCCTTGTATCTGTGACTTTCCTTCCCTCCATTGATTACGGTGACATTCTCTACATGAATGCTCCTACAAGCACCCTGCGGATGTTGGATGTGGTCTATCATGGTGCACTAAGATTCATAACTGGTTGTGATTATCGTACCCACCACTGCACCCTGTATTCACTGGTTAACTGGACATCATTAACCTCACGCAGACTCTTCCACTGGTACATTTTCATCTTTAAATCACTTCTTGGTCTGCTGCCCTCATACATCTCCTCCTACATGTCTTTGCGTGAGTGCAGCTACAGTGTGCGCTCTCAGGACATGATTACCTGCAGTGTTCCGTCAGTGAGGACTGAACTTGGAAAAAGGGCCTTCTCCTACTCCGCTCCTGCTTCATGGAATATCTTACAAAAAGATCTGAAGCTCTCGACCTTGACTTCTCTAAATGGTTTTCAGAATCTGTTGGAATCCTGGCAAAAACCAATGCAGATTTGTTCCTGTCTTTGATTTTATACGTCTACCTTATGTTTTGCTAGTTTTTTGATACTTTGTTAAAAAAAAAAAAAAAGTATTTCTTTCTTTTGTTTTTTTTCTCTCTTTTGTTTTTCTATTGTTTATTGTTTGTTTATTGTTTATTGTTTAAGGAAATTCTACCATTGCTGTTCATCGTTCTTTAGTTTTAGCAGGTCGCTTTCGTAAATGAGCCCATGAGGTTCAATAAGATTTACCTGACTAAATAAAGGTTGAATGAATGAATGAACATCACAGAAAATGAATCAACTTCCTGTTTGGAGCTCGTTTCGAACCGGTGTTACAACAAATTCTGTGACCACCATATTGTAACCTAATGTAGGTTAAACCCAATAAAGACACTTTGAGCTGAGCAACAGGAAACAACCAAACTTTAATAACACACAAGAGGCAGGTCTATATCACAGACGTCCATCTCACTCATGGTGTGGCCGGAACACTAACATACCGCTAAGCATTATGGGAAAGACATAACACATAGTCCACTCCCCGTAACCGCTACAGAATATTGTTACCATAGGGGGCGGTGTTGCATGCACTGTTGCAGGTGCGGGGTGGTCGTCTGCCTCACTGTTTTTAGTTTCGTTTTTGACGTGCCGCACGTTTCTTTCACTTTTGCAGCTTAATAATAATAACTAAGTTTTGGTTTTCCTGTGATTTATCTGCAGTATGATAAATGGTAGTCCAGCATAATGTACACTCCCAATGTTTTGTTGCTCTTTTTTTTGTAAATATTAAATGACCTTTTTTTTGCGTTTTTATTTTATTTTTTGCATCTTAAGATCCTATGACATCATTGACTACTTGAGTTCTACTTGAGTTTTATTATGTTAATGTCAAGTTTAAAAATTATGTACTCGTTTAACCCCTAGTCGGCACAGCAGTGGGCGACATCCCTCAAGGAGTACTTCTTTCAATCTGCTTTTTAGTTACAGATTACACTAACGTCTTTAAAGCTTTCTTGTTTAATTAATTTAACATGCTTGGTATATATTCTAGAGGAGCTTCCTCCCTTTATGCAAGCAAATAAAAGCGTGGGAGGAAGTCGCCTCCAAAACTCGTCGTCATTCTTGACCTAAACATAACTGTCTCCCAAACGCTTTATGTCCTCACAAAATCTACTTTTTCAGTTCACCATCTGAAAGTGATCCAAACCACTGAGACTCCTTCAACACTTAATGATAATAATAATAATAATAATAATGTCTTTGTCTGTCATCTGTGTATGTTTCCCATACACAGACAAAATTCGTCTCTGCATTTAACCCAACCACCACCAGGTGGTGCAGTGAGCAGCCAGAAAGCGCTCGGGGAGCTGGAGAATTAGGTGTGCACTCATAGACACCCCAAGGTGTGTAGTGGCCGGGGCGCGAACCCGCGTCCTTCGGGTCCCAAGTCAAAAGCCCTGCCACTAGACCATCTTGGCTCCTTAATGATGAGAAGGTACCTAAAAGTCCAGCAACAACCAAGGAGTGTATTGCCCAAATTAAAAAAGTAATCAAACCCCATTGTACCTATCCACAAAAATGTTTTCTATTGATTTGATTTTGTCTGTTGCCAATCCAGCTTTATGTGATCTTCATATGATCACAGAAAAATGTTGTTCTCTTTTCTCAAAGCCAGTAGTGTTACCTATTGTAGACCATCATCTGCCATTAAATACTTTGTTTATTGGAAAATAAACTCTTGGAGGATTGTACCTGTTTGTTTATGTTTATTAAATGTGTTCATTTTTTTTTTACAAAAGAAACAATACAAGACAATCCCATAAATGATAATGTACAAAATATAAAAAAATGAAAGGTAGCAGAAAGAAGAATAAATCTTATTATATCTGCCCCTTTTTTCCAACAATCAGATTAAACAATAATAATCTTCAACCAACAGTACAAAATGACTAACTCTTTCTAATTTTCTAACTAATACAATACACATTACGCTATTTCATATATATTTTTTAACACATTTGTTTTGATCATTTTCTTAAATGTAAACATTGACTTGGCATTTTTAACTACATTCTCCAAGCCATTCCATAATCTAATTCCCTGGATTGAGGTAGAACGTCCCTTCAAACTAGTTCTGAATTGTGGTTTTACAAACATCTCTGTCCCCTTAAGATTATAACAACTTTGTCTTTTAACAAAATGCATTTGGATATTTAAAGGTAATGCATTATTTTGAGCCCTATACATAACTGATAAAATATTATAGTCTACCAAATCATGGAACTTCAATAACTTCAGTTGATAAAATAATGTACTTGATGGATGACGGTAATGTTTTCTAGTGATAATTCTTACAGCTCTTTTCTGTAATACAAAAATAGGCTTTGTGATTGTTTTACATGCTTTCCCCCAAACATAATGGCTTCTCAAGGAAAGAAAACTTACAATTGTAGTTAAAAAATATTGATAGCTTTTAAGTCGTGAATCTATAGGATGTACACAAGTTAAAAGCAACGTATTAAAAGCCCACTTCTTACTAAAATTGTTAAAAAGTTTGTCCTGTATCTTTTTGCACAGGTTTGAAGTAAACAGAAAAATATACCCCCAGAATATGAGTTTCTGTCAGGAATAGTATGCTATGGCCTCGGGTAGAAGTACGTTGCACAATGTAGACAAAATCTGCACAGAACTACAAGAACAAAAATAATGGACATCAATGAGATTCTAATGAAACAAATCAGAAAACCTAGCCCTCTTTCTGGTGCATGTACAAGTGATAGCAGCCAACATGTGTCACCACAGACTCATGTTCAGGCTGTTGTTGATACACTGTATTGTTTTACATTGTTAAGAGTTTAGCATATATCTTAGATCTTTTAGCGTATCGTTTGGCGTTCGTTTAGTGTGTATCTTAGATCCTTATACAGTTTCTTTTTACACTTTATATTTTTGCTATTTTTGGGTGTAACTGGGACCCTGAGTATAATTTTGTTCAACCTCATGTACCACATGTGATGCGAGTAACAGTAAACTTGAACTTACCAACAGCGTCTTCTGCTGCTCACAGCTCAATCAAATTTAATTTTGTAGAAGGAAATAACGGTTTTGAGTTAAAATAATGTCATCACTAGTGACATCAGATGCGGAGGATCGGACTGTTTGAGGTTTAATTTTCAGTCTTCTTCTATTGGTGTTTTATGGCGGTTGGCAAAACAACGAGTGCATTACCGCCACCTTCCAGAAAGGAGCACGGACCAGACGGCTTATAACACAACACAAAACGCCCAGGCGACCCAGAACACCACAACAACCAACAACCCAAAACCCACACAAAACACCCTAAAGTGCACAAACAGAAAAGAGCAAAAAACCAAACAAAAACAATCAGGAACACCTGTTCACATCGAAGACATGGGCAGAGACACCTCACACCCAGACGCACCCTCACCCCGACTCAATTCATCACGAACACTCTCCCACGACAACTCCTTCACCCCAAAAAACCTCGAAGCAGCCTGCACTATGATTTTGATGTTCTCAGTCTTAGTCGTAGCCTGTTCAGAACAATTAATAACAAAAGCAACGAACGGAATCAACCGTTCGATCGTAACATTACCCTGACCACGTTCAGGTACGCTCGGTTTCCCAACAACAGACGGCGAAGAAACATTGCGCTTGACCACACGAACTGCCTCCGCATACGAAAGATTCCCAACAGTCTTAACCTTCTGAACTTCAGCAGCAGCTTTATGATCCACACAACCTGCATAAGCTGCAGAATGACCACCACCACAATTACAACACGACAGCTGAGTCACACCACAATCACCATAATCATGATCCCCCCCACACTTGCTACAACGACGCTTACTCCGACAAACAGCAGCAATATGCCCAAACCTCTGGCACTTAAAGCACCGAAGAGGCGGTGGGACATAAGCCTTCACCCGAAAACACAAGCACCCAATCATAACCTTATCCGGTAAAACACCGTCCCGGAAACACACCAGTACTGACGTACTAGCCACCCTCACCCCATCACGATAAGCCGGCAAACGTTTCAAGGACTCAACTTCCCCACCCTTAACGTAGTTCTTCATGGCCTTCAAGTCCTCCGTTACAGGAATCCCGGAAATCACCCTTCTAGAACCTCTCATGTCCCCCACAATCTTCCTATCCACCACCACTTTACCACACACAGACTGCAAACCCAAAGCCACGTCCCTCTGCTCAACAAGTCTACAAACGAGCAGGAGATTGCCATCCCACAACACTTTAGCTACGTCCACATCACCCACTGCACGCTTCAGACCCTTCGAAAAAGTCACAGGGCTCACTCCAAGCAAACCCTGGCCCGCCTCAAACCGCAACACAACTTTATACTTTTCCAGCAGCAACTTCTTCCTACCG
Source organism: Garcialebias charrua (assembly GCA_038048925.1). Taxonomy (NCBI): domain Eukaryota; kingdom Metazoa; phylum Chordata; class Actinopteri; order Cyprinodontiformes; family Rivulidae; genus Garcialebias; species Garcialebias charrua. The sequence continues at coordinate 36,046 of JBBPBX010008890.1, forward strand.
TCAACACCGTCGCCAGCAACCTCAAGACACCGTTTACCCGGAGCCAAACCCTGCCCGACACCCCCACTACTACAAGCCATCGTGGTCCCCACTCCTCAACTGTCGTGCCGACTGAGCATTTTTCCTCCGTCTGCTCAAATTTTCAGTCTGTTTCTGTCTGTCACTTTTAAGTCGGCTGTCAGGGAGTGACAAACACAGGTGTGTTGTTACCATGGTTACCGTAATGAGCAACTGCCAGCAGCTTTATCATTTCTAATGATTTGGGGTTCCTGTACACCTCTTAAACAGTGTGTACATCAAAATCTTAATTTAGATTGTTCCAAAGCTGATAGATTTTGGGAAGTAGCTGTGTTGGTCCATGATTTCTTAGAATTGTCTGTAATTTTTTACTACGGTAATGTTTTGAGTTTACAAAATACAACTCATGGGAATCACACAAGCTAATAGGTTCCCACACGACTGTCTGACGAACACAAAGATGCTCTTCTCATGAAAAACTACAGTCTCTGTAACATTCTTTACATTTAGCAGAAGAGGTCAAAAGATATCTTAACAAAATACAATGATTGACTGTGGTTTGTGTTTCCATTCCCAAAGGGGGTTGGGGGTGGGGGTGCTAACAGGACACTGAAGGGCCTAAAGATGACATTTCCCACAACTCTATAGATGGAAGTAAACTGACTAGTCCATGTCAGGACCACAAGAAGAACATAATCTCATTTATTTGTTTAAATGGCCGCAGCAGATTCAGAATCATATCAGCAAATTTAATTTTGTAGAAGGAAATAACGGTTTTGAGTTAAAATAATGTCACTAAATACATAGTGACATCAGATGCAGAGGTAATGTGTTTTGGCGCCCTGTAATTTCACAGTGGAGAATATATTTTCAAGTTATTAGGAAGGTGATGGAGCACTGGCGAGCTGCAAATTCATGTTTCCAATTTTCGACAACAGACGCACGACGCCGGTTCTGCCTTTGAATAATAATCAGCCGCTCATCGTTTTTGTTGTTTTGAGAGCNTCTGGAAGTAAAAGCCCAATACACATGAATGTGAAAAGTGATGTCATTTGTACTAGTAAGAATTACATTCTTCCTATCTGAAATGTTAATTTTAGATAGGAGAAATGTTGTTTTAGATATCTGGAAGTAACATCCCAATGACGTCATTTGTACTAGTAAGAATTACATTCTTCCTATCTGAAATGTTAATTTTAGATAGGAGAAATGTTGTTTTAGATATCTGGAAGTAACATCCCAATGACGTCATTTGTACTAGTAAGAACTCCATTCTTCCTATCTGAAATTATTATTTTAGAGAGGAGAAATGTTGTTTTAGATATCTGGAAGTAACATCCCAATGACGTCATTTTTACTAGTAAGAATTACATTCTTCCTATCTGTGATGATCATTTCAGAGAGGAGAAATGTTGTTTTAGATATCTGGAAGTAAAAGCCCAATACACATGAATGTGAAAAGTGATGTCATTTGTACTAGTAAGAATTACATTCTTCCTATCTGAAATGTTAATTTTAGATAGGAGAAATGTTGTTTTAGATATCTGGAAGTAACATCCCAATGACGTCATTTGTACTAGTAAGAACTCCATTCTTCCTATCTGAAATTATTATTTTAGAGAGGAGAAATGTTGTTTTAGATATCTGGAAGTAACATCCCAATGACGTCATTTGTACTAGTAAGAACTCCATTCTTCCTATCTGAAATTATTATTTTAGAGAGGAGAAATGTTGTTTTAGATATCTGGAAGTAACATCCCAATGACGTCATTTTTACTAGTAAGAATTACATTCTTCCTATCTGTGATGATCATTTCAGAGAGGAGAAATGTTGTTTTAGATATCTGGAAGTAAAAGCCCAATACACATGAATGTGAAAAGTGATGTCATTTGTACTAGTAAGAATTACATTCTTCCTATCTGAAATGTTAATTTTAGATAGGAGAAATGTTGTTTTAGATATCTGGAAGTAACATCCCAATGACGTCATTTTTACTAGTAAGAATTACATTCTTCCTATCTGTGATGATCATTTTAGAGAGGAGAAATGTTGTTTTAGATATCTGGAAGTAAAAGCCCAATACACATGAATGTGAAAAGTGATGTCATTTGTACTAGTAAGAATTACATTCTTCCTATCTGAAATGTTAATTTTAGATAGGAGAAATGTTGTTTTAGATATCTGGAAGTAACATCCCAATGACGTCATTTGTACTAGTAAGAACTCCATTCTTCCTATCTGAAATTATTATTTTAGAGAGGAGAAATGTTGTTTTAGATATCTGGAAGTAACATCCCAATGACGTCATTTTTACTAGTAAGAATTACATTCTTCCTATCTGTGATGATCATTTCAGAGAGGAGAAATGTTGTTTTAGATATCTGGAAGTAAAAGCCCAATACACATGAATGTGAAAAGTGATGTCATTTGTACTAGTAAGAATTACATTCTTCCTATCTGAAATGTTAATTTTAGATAGGAGAAATGTTGTTTTAGATATCTGGAAGTAACATCCCAATGACGTCATTTGTACTAGTAAGAACTCCATTCTTCCTATCTGAAATTATTATTTTAGAGAGGAGAAATGTTGTTTTAGATATCTGGAAGTAACATCCCAATGACGTCATTTGTACTAGTAAGAACTCCATTCTTCCTATCTGAAATTATTATTTTAGAGAGGAGAAATGTTGTTTTAGATATCTGGAAGTAACATCCCAATGACGTCATTTTTACTAGTAAGAATTACATTCTTCCTATCTGTGATGATCATTTTAGAGAGGAGAAATGTTGTTTTAGATATCTGGAAGTAAAAGCCCAATACACATGAATGTGAAAAGTGATGTCATTTGTACTAGTAAGAATTACATTCTTCCTATCTGAAATGTTAATTTTAGATAGGAGAAATGTTGTTTTAGATATCTGGAAGTAACATCCCAATGACGTCATTTGTACTAGTAAGAACTCCATTCTTCCTATCTGAAATTATTATTTTAGAGAGGAGAAATGTTGTTTTAGATATCTGGAAGTAAAAGCCCACTGAAATTATTTGTACTAGTAAGAATGCGATTCTTCCTATCTGAAATGAACATTTCAGATAGGAAGAATTCAATTTAAGATGTCTGAAATACATATCCAGTTAAGCTAATATATGTTAAATCGGCCACTTAAAATATGTAATGATTTTTAGATATCTGAAACTTAGTTTTTACTAGTACTAATTTGATTACAGATCACTGAAATGTTAATTCATACTGGCATAAATGTAATTGGTGATAGCTGTATTACAATTCTGACTAGGAATATTTTAATTGTGACTAGGTAGAATGTATTAGTGCTATCTATAATAGAAATGTGGCTAGTCAGCTTGCCTATTATATGTTAAAACGGAGCCCTATTATTCTGCTGAACGATAGTCAAAATATATTTGTAAGTATCTATAAGTGTAATTTGTATAGGCATTATTAACATTTCAGATATCTGAAATTCCACATTAACTAGTCAAATAATCAGTAGTTGATATCTTTAACTAGATTTATACTAGTAGAAATGCATTTTGGATGTCAAGAATTGATAACTGGATATCTAGAATGACTTCTTCATTTATGATATCTGAAATGGTCATTATGACTAGTATTAACTGGATTATGGAGATCTGAATTTAGAGTTCATCCTCGTCATAATTCATTTGTAGACATCCAGAATGTTTATTATAGATAGGAAGAATGTTATTTTAGATATCTGGAAGTAAAAGCCCAATACACATGAATGGGGAAAGTGACATCATTTGTACTAGTAAGAATTAAAATCTTCCTATCTAAAATGAACATTTTAGATAGGAAGAATTCAATTTAAGATGTCTGAAATACATATCCAGTTAAGCTAATATATGTTAAATCGGCCACTTAAAATATGTAATGATTTTTAGATATCTGAAACTTAGTTTTTACTAGTACTAATTTGATTACAGATCACTGAAATGTTAATTCATACTGGCATAAATGTAATTGGTGATAGCTGTATTACAATTCTGACTAGGAATATTTTAATTGTGACTAGGTAGAATGTATTAGTGCTATCTATAATAGAAATGTGGCTAGTCAGCTTGCCTATTATATGTTAAAACGGAGCCCTATTATTCTGCTGAACGATAGTCAAAATATATTTGTAAGTATCTATAAGTGTAATTTGTATAGGCATTATTAACATTTCAGATATCTGAAATTCCACATTAACTAGTCAAATAATCAGTAGTTGATATCTTTAACTAGATTTATACTAGTAGAAATGCATTTTGGATGTCAAGAATTGATAACTGGATATCTAGAATGACTTCTTCATTTATGATATCTGAAATGGTCATTATGACTAGTATTAACTGGATTATGGAGATCTGAATTTAGAGTTCATCCTCGTCATAATTCATTGGTAGACATCCAGAATGTTTATTATAGATAGGAGAAATGTTGTTTTAGATATCTGGAAGTAACATCCCAATGACGTCATTTTTACTAGTAAGAATTACATTCTTCCTATCTGTGATGATCATTTCAGAGAGGAGAAATGTTGTTTTAGATATCTGGAAGTAAAAGCCCAATACACATGAATGGGGAAAGTGACATCATTTGTACTAGTAAGAATTAAAATCTTCCAATCTAAAATGAACATTTTAGATAGGAAGAATGATGTTTTAGATATCTGGAATGTTCATTTTGACTAGGAAGAAATGTATTTGCGATATCTGAAATAGATATCCAGTCAAGCTATTAAATGTTCAAACGGCCTGCCATACATTAACTAGTCAATAATCAGTAGTTGATATCTTTAACTAGATTTATACTAGTAGAAATGCATTTTGGATGTCAAGAATTGATAACTGGATATCTAGAATGACTTCTTCATTTATGATATCTGAAATGGTCATTATGACTAGTATTAACTGGATTATGGAGATCTGAATTTAGAGTTCATCCTCGTCATAATTCATTTGTAGACATCCAGAATGTTTATTATAGATAGGAAGAATGTTATTTTAGATATCTGGAAGTAAAAGCCCAATACACATGAATGGGGAAAGTGACATCATTTGTACTAGTAAGAATTAAAATCTTCCTATCTAAAATGAACATTTTAGATAGGAAGAATGATGTTTTAGATATCTGGAATGTTCATTTTGACTAGGAAGAAATGTATGTGAGATATCTGAAATAGATATCCAGTCAAGCTATTAAATGTTAAAACGGCGACTTATAATTTGTAAAGATTGATAGATATCTGAAACTTAATTCTTAATAGTTCAATTTGATTTTATGACATCCTGAAAGTAAGTTTCTGCTAGCAAAAATGTAATTGTAGATATATATAATTACAGTTCTGACTAGTAGGAATTTAATTTTGACCAGGAAGAATGTTGTTTTAGTGATCTACAAATGGAATAACAGAGAGGAGTGGGTTTTGATTAAATGTTAACACTGCCTGCCATTGAGAACAGAAGGCGGAGTTTTGTTAGCTTAGCCTGGCGAGGTCCAGGCTATTCAGATAAATAGCTCAGAAACCACTCGGTGGATATTTTTTATGCTACCAGTGTGTAATTATATGGCTCTAATTTACTGACTGTTGGCCTAGATTAAACATTTGAGATAAAATTCGATTTTTTATAATTTATTTTCGTAGCGCACCCGAGGCTGTTTGGAAAATGTCAAACCGAAACAATTTAAATCCAGCAGATTTGACCATTTTGTGAATTGATTTAGGAACTGTTAAGCTCAGGAACACTTCTGATATAACGTCAGCTAAGAAATATATTTTTTCTCAGCAAAGAAATAATAGTTTTTTACCTTGTTTTCATGAAAATTCCTTCGTGGCGGCAGCCATTTTAACTGACGACGTCAGTCGACGTCGTTCAAAACTCCGCCTTCTGTTCTCTGATTGGTCCGGTCAAAAATCTACCGGAGAAATCGTTGTCTATGAGAGAAGTCCCAGACCCTAGTACAAAGCGAAGTGAAGGACAAGGGTCTGGTTTTAACCAGGCTACTACTTTGATATCTTTGTTTTAACTTGTTTTTTAAAAAAAATCTGTATTTCCCTCTTATGATTGTCTATTGTTGATTGTTCAAGGAAAATCTACTGTTGCTGTTGTCATCATTCTTTAGTTTGTAGCCAGGTCTCTCTTGTAAATGAGTCCTCGAGGCTCAATTCATTCATTCATTCAACCTTTATTTATACAGGCTAGCCTCGTTGAGTCACGGGGACTCATTTACAAGAGGGACCTGTCTCACTCACACCAAACAACCATCCACTCTCACACTCACACCTAGGGTCAATTTAGAGTCACCAATCAGCCTAACATGCATGTTTTTTGGTCTGTGGGAGGAAACCGGAGTACCCGGAGGAAACCCACGCATGCACGGGGAGAACATGCAAACTCCACCCAGAAAGGCCCCCGGACCGGGATTTGAACCGGCAACCTTCTCGCTGAGAGGCAGCAGCTCTACCAGTTGTGCCACCGTGCTGCCCAAAATGGGATTAACCCGCCTAAATAAAGGTTGAATTAATTTTTCTTCCGTAAATTTGGTGCTATTTCACCAAATCGTATTGAAACATTCAGCTTCGGGACAATCCTGCATGCTGACTTGGTGTTAATAATAATAATAATAATAATGAATTCAATTTATAACGCACTTTTCATTAATGAAAATCTCAAAGTGCTACAAAGTGCAACAGAATTAAATGTCAATAAAACAAGTAAAATCAATAACAGTATCAACTAAGATCAAAGATAGAATCATGATGAGGCAGAGTATGCTTGGTTAAAAAGAAAGGTCTTCAAGCCGCTCTTAAAGTCAACCAGTGACTGTGGAGCTCTTTAGCCTGGTTAAAACCAGACCCTTGTCCTTCACTTCGCTTTGTACTAGGGTCTGGGATTTCTCCCATAGAAAACGATTTCTCCGGTCGATTTTTGACCGGACCAATCAGAGAACAGAAGGCGGAGTTTTGTTAGTTTAGCCTGGCGAGGTCCAGGCTATTCAGATAAATAGCTCAGAAACCACTCGGTGGATATTTTTTCTGCTACCAGTGTGTAATTATATGGCTCTAATTTACTGACTGTTGGCCTAGATGAAACATTTGAGATAAAATTCGATTTTTTATCATTTATTTTCGTAGCGCACCCGAGGCTGTTTGGAAAATGTCAAACCGAAACAATTTAAATCCAGCAGATTTGACCATTTCGTGAATTGATTTAGGAACTGTTAAGCTCAGGAACACTTCTGATATAACGTCAGCTAAGAAATATATTTTTTCTCAGCAAAGAAATAATAGTTTTTTACCTTGTTTTCATGAAAATTCCTTCGTGGCGGCAGCCATTTTAACTGACGACGTCAGTCAGACGTCGTTCAAAACTCCGCCTTCTGTTCTCTGATTGGTCCGGTCAAAAATCGACCGGAGAAATCGTTGTCTATGGGACAAGTCCCAGACCCTAGTCCAAAGCGAAGCGAAGGACAAGGGTCTGGTTTTAACCAGGCTAGGAGCTCTTAGGCAGTCAGGAAGAGAGCTCCACAGGTGGGGGGCAGCCACACTGAAAGCCTGGTCTCCCATGGTCCTTAATTTGGTTCTCGGAATGTGAAATGACTGTTCTGTTGGTGTTGGTGCAACTTTAGCTTTTTGAAATATTTAGCCTGCAGCGCATCGTGCGCTCTGCTGAGAAGGTAATCGGCTGTAGTCTCCCATCTCTCCATGACCTGTACGTCTCCAGGACTGTGAGGCGAGCAGGTCGGATCACAGCTGACCCTTCTCACCCTGCATACGGTCTGTTCGAACGACTCCCCTCAGGCAGGAGGCTTCGGTCAATTGGGACCAGAACCTCCCGCCATAAAAACAGTTTCTTCCCCTCTGCTGTCAGACTTTTGAACACTCATAACCATGTTACCTCATAACTTGCCTTGGTCGCTGTATTTTGATTGGGAATCACTGTATCACTGTATTTTGATTGCACCAATTGCGCTGTTTCTTAGTAGGTTTTGTTCACTGAATATTGTATTGATGTTTTATGTTTTTTTTTTATGTTTTATGTTTCTATATTTTATGCACCGTTATGCTGAAGCAAATTCCTAGTCTGTGAATCCTGTTCATTGACAATGGCAATAATAAACTGAATCTGAATCTTTTTCTGCCACTTTTTCCTCATAACAAATGAATTGAGCTGTTTACATCATTCACATCTTTAGATCTGTTTACAACCTTTTACTGCTCCTTTCACATTTTGTTCTGGTTCAGCTTGTGCAAATAAAAAATAAAAAAACTAATTTCAGCTTCTTTTTTTCCAACTGATTTTTGCTTCTTCTAGATTCTTTCTGCTAACTACAATGTTTTTGTGCTTCTTCTAACTTGTTTCCTGCTAATTTCAGTGTTTATGCTCCTTCCAGCTTATTTCTGCAAGTTTCATCTTTTTCTGCCATTTCAGCTACTATTTAGCTGTTTTATGCTAATTTTATTATTCTTAGCTAACTCCACATTATGTGCACTGATTTCAACCTTTTTAAGCCTAATTCAGCAAAATAGTGCTCTCACCACTTCCTTCTGCTATTTTAAGATTCAGCTTTTTTAGCTACTTTTCAGCTGTTACTTGGCTAATTTAAGCTTTTTTCAGATAATTTCCACTTATTGTGCTAATTTCTGTTGCTTTCAGCCTAATTGGGCACAATTGTGCTCTCGCCATGTAATTTAAACTTCCTTCTGCATTTTTAGCTACTTTTCACCCATTTTTTTATTTCAACCTTTTTTTAAGCTAATTTCCTAAATTTTGTGCCCATTTCTGCATATTTAAACTTAATTCAGAAAATATCTTCTTCCTGCTTTCTTAGGCTTGTTCTGCCATTACAGCTTATTTCAGCTGTTTTTCTGCATTTTCATAGGAAATGCAATTTCTCTAATTGTTGTCACTATTTGCACATTTAATGTTTTGACTGATTCTGAATCCATGACAACACATGTAGTACGGTACATTTTTATACCAACTTTACAATGTTCCGTGCAAATTTTATCCTTTCAATTTGTTTTATTCTCCATTTTAATCACCAGTATTCTTTTTGTTAATTTAAGTATGCAGTAGTTATGTATACTGTATAGTTGTACTTCTCCATTACCTCAAGTGAATATAAACCTAAAACACAAAGCGAACTGTTAGAAATACATTTTGCTGAAAATGGGTGGGGCAAGTGGACAAAACATTTTATATAGAAAACTGTACAAACCTGTAACAAGTTGAACTTTAAATTTAAATATAACCGTACTAGATTTTTTTTTCTCCTGTTCTTAAATTCTTGAAAGACATTTACCGGTATTAAAAATATTTTACATGTTTTTTTGTTTACCTTAAATTGTTTAAGTGCTATACTGTAACATAAATTAAATGGCATGACTTAAAATTGGTGTACAGTAAATTAACGGCCTTTGTTTTGTCAGTTATCTTAAAAACAGGAGGATACTATATATATATATATATTGAATATTAACATTTAATGAACAGCTTTACTACTCTGTTATTAGAGAATAAGTGTTATGTAAACTGGTATAAATATGGGTGACACTGTCGGGTCATTTAGTCACATTATTTAACAAAATAATAATTAAGATTTCATCTTTCTGCTCCTTTCATTTTATCCTACTTGTATTCTTGTATCTGATGAAACTGTCTTGTATTGTTCTTTAAAAATGAATGAATAAACATCAAATCAAAATCAAATAATCTAGTTTTCCACAACAGTATTTTACCCCAATCAAAAATAGCAGTTTGACATCACATGATGGAAAATGTCACCATTTTCAAGAATGCCCTGTAGGCCTCATATCTGAGCTCACACAGCGCTTTTTGATTAAAAAGCAATTATGTAAGGATTTTATTTTTTAAAAGTAGACATAGGCCCAAAATTACAGCTGAAAATGTAACTTTATGAAAAAAAAAAAACCTGTCTAATCTCTAAAATAAATCATGAATGTTTTACTAACAAAAGCACAATCTGTCAATCTTCAAGTTTTGCGTATCAGGTGCACGTTGAACTTGATATTTGCATATAGGTACCAAAAAAAAAGTGTTGCATTCACAGCCTGCTCTACTCATTTTGACATATCTTGGAGAACTACAGTAATTTCTTTGTCTCTTGTAGACTTGAAGGGGGTCAGGTTTATCAACATGGTTTGAACTCATAAGTTTTGAAGAAGGGTTCGGCCCAGGTCCTGCATCACCCTGATAAAATTTTCAGCAGACAACCAACTTTTCTCTGAATGCAGTAACTGCAGCCTCAGCAGGACCTTCTCCTTCATCACTGGATTGTTCTCCATCTGGATCAGTGTTTTTTGTTGTTTTACTGACACTTCCTCCTCCTCAGAATATTCCATATTGGGTTATTGGCCCTTTTCTTCTGCACCAGCGTCATAATCCAAGATAAAAACTTTCGTCGGCATGGTACTGTCTGCCACAGAATGAGTGTAGACCTCAGAAACACATATTTAGCTCTACTAGAGCTGCCAGAAAGTTCTAGATGAGATTGTCAACAGATGTGGCTGTTATTGGGGGAAAGATTCCCGTGTTGCTATTAAAGCAAAAAATGTAGAGATGTGTGTGTCGACCGGAAAACAATTGCACCTGAGGATGTGAATTAATTGTATCCATGAGCTGAAGTCACACATATCCTGATGCATGCTCAATAATCCAGGAAGAAAAATCTAACAAAGTTAAGTCAGGTCCTCTGGACGGATTTAAATTTAAAAAATGTTGAAGACTTCATCAGTCTGAGGAGCTGCACTAAACTCAGTCTTATAAACAGCCCTTTCTCATGGGGGATCAACCAGTTTGCTGGTGACAGCCCAAACTAGCTGCTCACATGACGACTGCTCGTTAGTACTCTTAGTTTCATACACTTGTATCTCATGTTAATTTCTAATGACTGGTTGTTTTAGATGGGGAATGGCCAAGATAATAATAATAATAATAATGAATTCCATTTATAATGCACTTTTCATTAATAAAAATCTCAAAGTGCTAAGATGTATAAAAACAAACAAAACCTAACAAAAATTATCAAGTCAAGATGACGTTTGAACAAAATCATAGAATCCTATATCGGATATAAAAAAAAAATACACGTTATTTTCCAGAGTAAACTTCTCAAACAGTCCATAGTGTACCGTAATTTAAAGGGTGAAAGTCTTTTATTTGACGTGAAATAGAGGTGTGGTTGAATATGGGCAGTCCCTGTTAATGCCAGGAATGAGTTGGGAAACAATAAAGTTAACCAACATTTTTTAATATAGTTTTTAATCAGAGTAAAAATAGGACAATTCAATTAGTTTATTTATAAAGTGCCAAGTCACAACAGAAGTCATCTCAGGCCACTGAGTAGAAGACAGAATGTGTAAAACTGGTTCACAGATGATCTCTCATGTTGGGCTTTACGAATATGTCAGCAAGCAGGACGGAGGAATACAAAAATAAGAATTAAAAAGTGTTGTGCTCTCTACAGAAATACATTCTTTCCAAAATCTCCCAAAAGATTGAACAAGTTTGTTGCAATACAAAAATTATGATCAGGACTGAAGCCAAAGCGCTCGTCTCTAACGCTGATTAGAGCTCGTCATAAATCTAACGAGACTTCATCTACTTCACCGCATGGCCTAAAATGTGTGGTCTGATAACAAAGATGAACGGCGCTTCGACGTGTTTGAGTTGCAGGTCAGAAAATCCAGCTTCCTCCAGGTGCTTCCACGTTGCTCGGGTGACCTCACATCCGTCACCGATGTAGTACCAGGCGGGCTGAAAGACGTGCTGGAAGAAGTACGACCACGTCGAGGGGTCTGCAACCACGTGCTCCAAGAAGAAGAAGGCTCCACCCTGTGAGACAAACATCTGTCAGATGGACAACATCCAGATCCACGCCACTGTGCAGTACCTTTGTTAATCTGAAATCTGTCTCGTAGCTTTGTCGTGTTTATGTCTTGAATATAACTGCATGAAACTTTTACTGGCAACAATCAGAGCAAAGCGTCAATTACGATGTTTTGTGCCCCGGTGCAATGACGATGCCAATAAAGATATATTCTATTCTATTCTATCTAATCTCAGGGGTGTCCAATCCCTTTCATTCGCAGGATAAAATGATCAAAAATGAAAGTACTTGCAGGCCACAAATATTAAATTTAAGATAAAAAAAGAAAGCGTATATTTTTGGTTCTTGTTTTCTTGATTCTACATAACGTAAGCACTAAAAAAAGCACAAAAATATACCAGTTTTGATGGAGAAGGATTTCTAAATTGTTGTAAATGCAAAATATAAAAGAATAGATTGTGAAAAAAATCATAAAAGAACATTGAGAAAAAAAAGGTTTATAAGCTTAATTATCCAGGTAGATAACAACAAAACGGGTTAAATCGTGTCATCTGGACCAGTTTCTTTAAGTGGGATGTCCAACAGTCAGTGTGCAAGAGGCGGGGGACACCCTGGACAGGTCTCCAGTCCTATTGTTTTTAGTTTTCTTGTGCTTGGAAAATAAATTTTTAATCTTAGAAGCAAATATGTAAAATTCATATGGTGTAACTCTGTCCTTAATTAAATCAACTGCACTTATTTTCTTTAAAAATGTGAGATTTAGCCAAGTTTTCTAAATGATAATCCAAAAGTCTAGTTTTTAGTAAATGTCAGAAAAAGGTGAGTGGTGCGTTGAACAATAAATGAACAAAAAAAGTACAAAACAAAATATTGGTTTAAAGGTTATAGATTTTTTTTTTCACCCGTTTCTCTGTTTATATACACATAGAGTACAGTAGTCCCTCGCTACTTCATGGTTCGACTTATACGGCCTTGCTCTATCGCAGTTTTTCAAAATAAGATAGGACATGACACACAGTTGGCTGACTGATGGATGAGCCGCACGGTCGTCATGGATTATTTTATTTTTTTTCAAAATAAATTATTTTAAATTATTTACCACCAGCTGTAACATTATTTAGAATATTGCAATAGTTAGGGAAGGGTTTCAAATGCCTTTAAACACACACAAACACACATATACAGGTAGTCCTCGGGTTACGACGGCCTCGACTTACGATGTTTTGGGGTTACGTCACGCATCTCATTAAAAATAAAAATTTGAAAAATCTTATTTTATGTGTTTAAATGTTCTTGGTTTTATGTGTACAGCACTTTGTTGCAGATGTGGTTGTTTTAAATGGCTTTATAAATAAAGTATTATTATTATTATTTTGAAGCCGATTTACGCAGTTTCCGGTTAGCTGCGGATGCTACAAAACTTGTTGGAGCAAGCTGGACAGACAGCCGGCTTTGGACGGACTGTGTCCGATCAGAGGTTGCTGCGCTTGGATACATGAGCTGGGAGCTGAACGGCGGTTTTACGTTGTAAACGGAATGGAGATTACAGCGGAGGGACGGATGGACGAAGGAAAACGGCTTCACCAGCATACCAGTAGGTTATTAACTCTTTTTTTCCTTCATTATGGCTCCTAAATGTATGTGGTTTTTGATAATTATGTAGGGTACTGTGTTAGGATAGGCTAAGTGCTTGGTAAAATACAGTAATGTACGTATAAGGTGCAGTAGTAGCTGTTTTATGAACGGCGGTTTTACAACGTAAACGAATGGAGAATCCAGAGGAGGGACGGAGGAATGGCTTCACCAGAATTCAGAGTAGGAAATTAACTATTTTTTCACTTCATTATGGCTTTAGGAGACAGAGGGAGAGAAGGAAAGTGAAGAATGTAGGACTGAGGGTTGCAACTCTAAATGTGGGGACAATGACAGGCAAAGGTAGAGAGCTGGCTGACATGATGCAGAGAAGAAAGGTAGATGTTTTATGTGTCCAAGAGACCAAGTGGAAGGGCAGCAAGGCTCGCAGCATTGGAGCAGGGTTCAAACTGTTTTACCATGGTGTGGATAGAAAGAGAAATGGAGTAGGGGTGGTCCTGAAGGAGGAGTTGGCAAAGAATGTAGTAGAGGTGAAGAGAGTGTCAGATAGGGTGATGTGTCTAAAGGTAGAAGTAGAAGGTCTGATGCTAAACATAGTCAGTGGTTATGCTCCACAGGTTGGATGTGATGGGGAGGAGAAAGATAAATTTTGGAAAGATTTGGATGAAGTGATAGAGAGTATTCCCAGGGAGGAAAGAGTGGTGATTGGAGCAGACCTGAATGGACATGTTGGTGAAGGAAACAGAGGGGATGAGGAAGTGATGGGTAGGTTTGGTGTCAAGGAAAGAAACCAGGAAGGACAGATGGTGGTGGATTTTGCCAAGAGAATGGAAATGGCTATAGTCAATACCTATTTCCAAAAGAGGGAGGAACATAGAGTGACCTATAAGAGTGGAGGAAGGAGTACACAGGTCGACTACATTCTGTGTAGAAGAGGAAACCTGAGGGAGATTGGAGACTGTAAGGTTGTAGCAGGGGAGAGCGTGGCCAGACAGCATCGGATGGTTGTGTGTAGAATGACTGTTGTTGCGAAGAAGAGAAAAAGAGTAAAATCAGAGAAGAAGACCAAATGGTGGAAGCTAAAGAAGGAAGAATGTTGTGAGAAATTCAGAGACGAGCTGTTAAAGGCTCTGGGTGGTAAGAAAGAGCTTCCAAGTGACTGGGCTACTACAGCAACAGTAATTAGAGAGACAGGTAGGAAGGTACTTGGTGTGTCATCTGGACAGAGAATGGATGATAAGGAAACCTGGTGGTGGAATAGTGAAGTGCAGGACGCCATTCAAAGAAAGAGATTAGCCAAGAAGAAATATGACAGTGAGAGGACTGAAGAGAGGAGACAGGAATATAAGGAGATGGGACATAGAGCAAAGAGGGAAGTAGCTAAGGCAAAGCAGAGGGCGTACAATGAGTTGTATGGGAGACTGGACACTAAAGAGGGCGAGAAGGACTTGTACCGATTGGCAAGACAGAGGGATCAGGCTGGAAAGGATGTGCAACAGGTTAGGCTTATTAAAGATGGGAATGGGAATGTTCTAACAAGTGAGGAGAGTGTGATGGGAAGATGGAAGGATTACTTTGAGGAGCTAATGAATGAAGAGAATGAAAGAGAAAGAAGAGTGGAGGTCATAGAAACTGTGGACCAGGAAGTGGGAAAGATTAGTGAGGGTGAAGTCCGGAAAGCTTTGAAAAGAATGAAGAAGGGGAAGGCAGTAGGACCTGATGACATACCAGTGGAGGTTTGGAAATGTCTTGGAGAGGTGGCAGTGAGGTTTTTGACTCAAATATTTAATGGAATATTTGAGGGTGAGAAAATGCCTGAAGAATGGAGAAGAAGTGTGCTGGTTCCCATTTTTAAGAACAAGGGTGATGTACAGAGTTGTAGCAACTACAGGGGAATTAAGTTGATGAGCCACACGATGAAGATCTGGGAGAGAGTTGTGGAAGCAAGACTTAGACAAGAGGTGACTATCTGTGAGCAGCAGTATGGTTTCATGCCAAGAAAGAGCACCACAGATGCCATCTTTGCTTTGAGGATGTTGATAGAGAAGTACAGAGAGGGTCAGAAAGAACTCCATTGTGTGTTTGTGGATTTAGAAAAAGCATATGACAGGGTGCCAAGAGAGGAGGTGTGGTATTGCATGAGGAAATCTGGAGTGGCAGAAAAGTATGTTAGACTGGTACAGGACATGTATGAGGACAGCAGGACAGTGGTGAGATGTGCTGTAGGAGTGACAGAGAGCTTCAAGGTGGAGGTGGGATTGCATCAAGGATCCCTCTCGGTTTTCAAATCCCGGTTAAAAACTCACTACTACTCCATCGCTTTCAATGCCAGCTGATTTGTATTGGATCGTTTTATTTATGATCTGCAATTTTTTTAATGTTTTTCGTGTTGTACCTCATTGTCTGTGTTGCCTGTTGCGTGTTTGTTTGTCCAGCACTTTGTGTGGACTTGTTCCTGTTTAAAGTGCTTTATAAATAAAATGGTATGGTATGGTAAGGATCGGCTCTGAGCCCCTTCTTGTTTGCTCTGGTGATGGACCGACTAACAGATGAGGTCAGGCAGGAATCCCCATGGACTATGATGTTTGCAGATGACATTGTGATATGTGGTGAGAACAGGGAACAGGTGGAAGAGAACTTGGAGAGGTGGAGGTATGCACTTGAAAGAAGAGGAATGAAAGTCAGCCGTAGTAAGACAGAGTACATGTGTGTGAATGAGAGGGAGGCCAGTGGAACAGTGAGGCTACAAGGAGCAGAGGTCACAAAGGTGCAGGACTTCAAGTACTTGGGGTCCACTGTCCAGGAAAATGGGGAATGTGGTAAAGAAGTGAAAAAGAGAGTCCAGGCAGGATGGAGCGGATGGAGAAAAGTTTCAGGAGTGATTTGTGACAAAAAGGTGTCAGCAAAGGTCAAAGGAAAAGTTTACAAGACAGTGGTGAGACCAGCTATGTTGTATGGTCTGGAGACAGTGTCATTGACAAAAAGACAGGAGAAAGAACTGGAAGTAGCAGAAATGAAGATGTTGAGGTTCTCCTTAGGAGTGACAAGGATGGATAAGATCAGGAATGAGATCATCAGAGGTACAGCACATGTTGAACAACTGGGAGATAAAGTTAGGGAGGCCAGACTGAGATGGTTTGGACATGTCCAGAGGAGGGACAGTGGGTATATTGGTAGAAGGATGTTAGAAATGCAGCTGCCAGGAAAAAGACACAGAGGAAGGCCAAAGAGGAGATATATGGATGCAGTTAGAGAGGACATGAAGGTAGTTGGAGTGAGGACAGAGGATGCAGAGGACAGAGTGAGGTGGAGGAGGATGACTCGCTGTGGCAACCCCTGAAAAGGGAAAAGCCGAAAGAAGAAGAAGAAGAAGATGGCTCTCAAATGTATGTGTTTTTTGATAATTATGTAGGGTACATAATGTGTTAGGATAGGCTAAGTGCTAACTGTACAGTACCGTACATGTACGTGTACAGTATATGGGGCGGCCAGTGTGTATGTGTTTTCCAACTTTCGCCAAAATCCGTGTTACGAATGGGAGTAGGAACGGAACTCCGTCGTAATTCGGGTACCACCTGTATACTAGAATGAACTAGTACTTACTACTTGTACTATTATTCCTACTTTGCAGTTTTTCACTTATCGTGGGCGGAGGGTGGTGGCAGGGTATGGAACCCCCCGCGATAAACAAATGACTACTGTACATATAAATATAAACAAAAATCACAATAACATTTTCAGAAGGGTACACCTGCAGGCCCAAATGATACATTCTTAAATTGCATTTGTGGGCCGCACAAAATCACACCAAGGGCCTCAAATGGCCCACGGGGCAGTACTTTGTACACCCCTAGTTTAAGTGGTATAGGAGATCTTCTAGCCTGGTTGAAACCAGACCCTTGTCCTTCACTTCGCTTTGTACTAGGGTCTGGGATTTCTCCCATAGACAAGGATTTCTCCGGTAGATTTTTGACCG
>JBBPBX010008891.1:0-10405 GCA_038048925.1 Garcialebias charrua
TCTTTCTGCAGCAGATGGTCCACAGCCTCATTTCTATATAAAGTAAATGGAATAATGACTGAAGAGTTTTTCATGAAAACCTGAAGGGCACAGAACTATGGGAGGGTTTGACGCAGAGGACACCATCGATGTTTCTGTCACTTTTTATAAAAAATAGTTTTATTATCAATTTAAACATTTTGTCTAGCAGCAGATTACAAATTAACATTCTGGATGATTTACATTTTCTTTTTCATTTGTTTTATAATCAACAGGAATCTGGGTGGCCAAAAAAGTGAAGATCTCTAATTAAACTTAAAACAATTAACTTTTCATTAAAATATTTTATAGTTTCTTAGCAACAACCCATGCAATTATAAACAGCAACAAGCTATGAAAGGAATTTTGTTGCCGCTTTCAGAACGTCAGCGTGCTGACCTTTAACTCTGGATGCAACAGAGTTCGTAGGTGCCATCTGTGGCATTCTTACATTTGTACCAGATAGCGCATTTTGAAAATATGTGATACAACATGATAAATCCAGAACTACTCATCATTGCATAGTGGAAAAAGGAAAGCAGAACTCACATCATCCATTCTCCACAGGTCACTGCCAAGGCATTCAGTCTGACTGTAAGTGATTGCATTCTTTAGGAAGTCAGTCCCCATGCCATCATCCTGAGAAGCAGAGAAATCGTTACAAATAAATCAGTCTCGTCTGTGGAGGCTTGAGGGACAAGTATCATTTGAGGGAGTACTCACGTTTTCAGTGTCTCTCAAAACAGCAAGGAGCAGTCGAATGTATTCTGTTGCTGCTTTAAGTGTGTCCACTTTACTGGGCTTTCGATCAGGACGCATGAAAGGCACCATGCGCTTCAAGCGTGAGAACATGGTGTTCAAGTTCCTGATCTGCACAGACAAGAAGCACACGTCATGTCCACTGCGTGGCACTGAAGTTTGCTTCATTCAGTGTGGACTGTTTCTAATGCAGCAACGATAAAGTTTCAGCTAAAACAAACAGATTGTGCTTTAAATGAAATGCCCAGCAGCAATATTCACAATGTTTAATTTCATAATACATGGTCACGTATTTAAAGGAAAATTCAGATTTTTCAGTTGTTTTTTTTAACAGAAAATTTACTCACTATGCATATTTATATAAATTTAGTCATAATGAACCATGAACCATGACCAGTTTTCTGTAGCCTACAGCATATTTACTTCTTACAAAAACTTAGTAGATTAAACAAATCCAAAGATTATTAATATTAAAATGAAAAAAAAATTAAAAAAAAATCAATATACCGTACTTTTCGGCCTATAAGTCACAGTTTTTTGCCTAATTTGCATGTCTTGCGACTTATGCGGCGAAGAGACATATTTATGGATTTTTTCCCATATTTTTAGACCAATTTTTGGCTGAGATATGACCGTTTCCATTCATTATGACTGAAAAATTGGAGCAGTACCACTTTCGACCGCTAAGGTCCACCGACCGTTCCCAGCTCATGTGTCATCTGACACTTCCAGAGAGTCCACCGAGCGTTCCCAGCTCATGTGTCCGACAGTAGCCTCCTCTGCTCTGACCCACTCTGTCGAAGCTCGGCCTCCTGCTCTCTGGAGGTCTGAACTACACGTTACCTCAGGAGTTGGCAAAACTCTTCACCAGCGACAGAGGATGAAGAATTCAACGGGTTTGAATAAAAATAAATACATAAATAGGTGTTTCTGTCATCATTATGGGCGGGTGAGCGTGTAGTAATTTTAAAGCCGCTTTATTTCGTCTGCTTCATTTAGCCATGTTTTAACTGTCAAAGTGCATTTATTAAGAAAAGTTCAGCTGAGACACACTTTTACTATAATGTCAGCAAACAATTTTTTAAGGTGTTTATCTTGTTAAATTTTAAAGAGATTAAGGTTTTCACAGCACGTGCGCACGTTTGGAAGACCGTCAAAGCGAAACAATTTAAATTCAGCTGATTTGACAATTACGTTAATTTTTAAAGGTAAAGTTCAGCTCAGACACATCTTTGCTATAATTTTCAGCAAACAAATATATTTTTAAGGTGTTTATATGTTGTTAAATTTTTAAGAAAGGCACAGTTTCCTTTTGCTGCACGCACACGTTTTGAAAGTGTCGACAAAGCGAAACTATTTAAATTCAGCGGATTTGACCATTATGTTAATTTATTAAAGAAGAGTTCAGCGCAGACACATCTTTGCTATAATTTTCAGCAAACAAATGATTGTTTTTAAGTTTTAATCTAGTTAAAGTCCTTCCGTGCATGCTCCTGTGGCCATTTGGCAGCCAATCCATTTTGGCAAAACACCGGCCCACATTTGTGGGTTGTCACCGCTGACGCGCAACATACGCGACGCGTCAGCGCCAGCGGTGACGCATAATGGATGCGATGTATACGGAGGTGCGACACGTTTATGGATTTTTCCACTTTATTGGACATAATTGGACTGAAGCGACTTATACGGCGGTGCGACTTTTAAGGCGTAAAGTACGGTAGTTTATACATTTGTCTCAAAACTCTGAACAAAAGATGCTAACCAGTTTAAATCAGTTTATCCTTTCATGACAGTTTTAAGTTACTGCAATCAGGGTTGTGCAATCAAGGTTGGTCTACCTTTGAAAGTGATGCCATTTTGCTGTATTACAAAATGTTACAGATTATTTGTTGTCATCCTCAGTTGTATCCAATTTCAGCTAAATATTTGTAAAATTATGTTGGCTAACATTATTAGCTGTGGTGGCCTTCTTAAACTGGATCGACTCCAAAAAGGTAAATCCATTGATGACTTTTTGAAAGTTTCATTTAAAATGCATCCAGTGGTGCCAACACACTTAATGCTACCGTTATAAGGCTGTGTGCTTGGAGTACGTGCTGCGAATGATGGACAACTACAAACAATATTTGTAAAACTGAATTACAGCCACTTAATAGTGCCTGTGACATGCACGTTCTACATATACAAAAAGTGGAAGAAAACATAATATATAACAATTAAAAAAAGGGATAATACCCATTTTGCCACATTAACTGCCATATTTTCTTTTCAATTTGGAATGGCCAAATTGAAACAGGGAGTGACAAAGAGGAACACTTTAGAAAGGGAACTCCCTGGTCTTTGCCAATAAAAACATTTAAAATCTGAGTCTTCTTCGTCTCTCTGTTAATCAAAAGAAACAGACTCTTCTCTACTGTTACTGTCTGTGTTGTTAACCATTATAACAATTACTGTATAATTACGGTTTATAAGTATAGCAATGCTCTGTTCACATGCAGGTGTTCCTCTTCGTCATCACTCCCTGTTAATGTGCATGCAAATTCCTGAAAAAATGTTTTTATTCATTTTTTAGAATATGTTAATATCTTTCCAAAAATGCATGCACATTCAATACAATTCTAATATAATAAGCACAATTATAAAATGCCATTGGATGCCCTCCTCAGCCGGGATTAATAAAGTCTGATGAGACAGACACTTTAAGGAATTTCCTATGACCAGTTGGATGTGGAGGCCACCTTGAATTGGATAAACCCAGTGGTTAACAGATTGTAATGATTACTTCCTGAAAGCTTCAATAAAATCCGACCACTGGTTCACTGGACATTTTGCTAATAGAAGAATAATACTTAGAATATGCATCTCAGCTTTTATCCGACCAAAATTATTGTTTTATAAATGTTTCACTAATCCTAAAAAGTTGTGGGGAAATAAACTGCACACAAAGCAAAAGCTTGCAGCTCAACATCAGGATAAAGTTAGTCAAGATGGGCCAGTGGGGTGGGGGGCCATTTCCCCCCTCAGCCCCCTCTGCTGGCGCCCCTGGTCATAATGAAGTAAGGTGAGTGGTTAATTAGCAGGTACGTGTCACTTCAGCCCAACCAAGGTTTCATATGAGAAGCACCAAACCACAGGTCAAACTCCAGAAACACCTACTCTCTGTCGCTCCTTGGCGTTGACCATTTCTCGTTTTTTCACCGTTTCTTTGAAGTTCTCCGCAATGAAGTAGAAGCCGCTTCCCCCGCGTTTGTACTTCTCGATGCTGCAGTACCTGGGCAGAGCCGACTCACCTGTGAGCCGCTTCAAAATGTCGCTCATTAGCTCCGTCTGTGGTACCTTCATTATGACCGTCGACACAGGCCTGGGAGGGGAAGAAGAGGTGCTCTTATCTCCTTCCTCCCTGCGCCATGTTGGCCTCAGGTCCGCAGCAGCGCCGCGGAGGAACACACCTGTAGCTCGTCTCATTAATTAGGTCGAGCTCTGCCTTTCAAACATCAGAGTCCTCGTGTTGCAACACTTTTGGTCTAACACAGGTGTCTGCAATCTGAGGCTCTGGAGCCACATGCGGCTCTTTTGGTCCCTCTGCAGCGGCTCTTTCAAGCTTTGACCAAAACTGCCATAAAACTGAATTTTATTTTATTTTATTTTATTTATACAAACAACCACAAAAAGGACTAGTTTTAGCCGTTTTCCTGTCACTTCTTTTGCTGGAACATGTACAAAGAGTAAAACACACTCACTTTAACTTTATGGTTTACTTAATTAATTTTTCCACAATAAAAAAAATACATGCCTAGGTCTGCATAGTTCTTTTTTTTAAATTTATTAAAAAACTAGACCCTCCACCCCCTTACAAGAATCTGGTCTTTTCATTTGTCTTAAATTGTAATATATTTAAATTATTAGATTTTTTTATATATTTTTTTTAATCTTTATAATGTCACCCCTACTGGTCACAAAAGCCCCTCCAACAAACCTACAATGGCCCATGGGCCACCAGTTGATAATCACAGTTGTATAGCAGGTTTTTGCGGCTCTGATCACTTTTAATTTAGTGAACGAAGGCGTAAAATGGCTCTTTTGATGGTAAAGGTTGCAGACCCAACATTACTGAAGCTGTAAGGGGGATCAATTCCCCCAAAGCTGCTCAACAAATAATCCACATCTAAACAAAGCATTTTAATTTGGCCTCGATGTACCGACACAGTTGTATTAGCTTTAACCATCATGCTTTGCTTCATGTTATTCCCAGTTTGATTAAATAACTTGCTTTCATAAACAACTAACAGAAAAGAACAAAGGAACAAATTGTTTTGAAGCTCTGAGGATTAAGTTATTTTGTTCCCATGTGTGGCCCTTGAACCTAAAACTAGAGATTAAAAGATCATATGTTGTCATTCTCAGGTGATTATTTTTGGGCCTTTTATGATAAAAACGTTGGTTCAATAAATAGAATAGAATAGAAACAGCCTTTATTGTCCCACAGTATAGCAACAGATAAAACGATTCACTCAAAAGTTCCTGTTAAAAACAATATAGCCTACAGTATAAAGAAATAAGATGAACATTATCAATAATAACGTTCAGTATGTATTGACACATTGAGAATGGCAGACTACAGTATTACAGGCAGTGTGTGTGTTTTAGCAGAGGTCAGCATGTATTTAATACTTGTTGAGTTTGTTGGGAGCAGTGATGGTTGTAGAGTCCAACAGCTGGGAGGAAGGACCTGGGTAACGCTCCTTTGTGCATGTATGCAGTCATCTGTCACTGAAAGAGCTCTCCAGTTCAGCAACAGCTTCATGCATGGGGTGGGAGACGTTGTCCAGCAACAATGTTATTTTACCTAGAGTCCTTCTGTCTCCCACCACCTGCACTGGGTCGAGGGGACATCCAAGCACAGAGCTGGTCTTCTTGATGAGCTCATCAAGTGCTTCTTCTCAGCTGATGATAAGCTGCTGCTCCAACACACAACACCATAGAACAGGGGTCTGCAACCTTTGTGATCAAAAGAGTCATTTTACACCTTCAGTCACCACATTAAACATGCCGCAATAACCTGTGATTATCAACTGGTGGCCCATGGGCCACTTTAGGTTTGTTGAAAGATACTTTTGTGGTCAGTAGGTGTGGCATTATAAAGCTAAAAATATCTAATAATTGTTAACATTTATTGATATGTTTACAATTTAAGACAAATGAAAAGACCAGAGTCTTTTGTGTGTGTGTGTGTGTGTGTGTGTGTGTGTGTGTGTGTTACTAAAGTTTTAATTATTAAATAATTAAATAAACTATGAACCGTGCAGACTTATGTGATTTTTTTTTATTGTAGAAAAATAATTACCGTATTTTTCGGACTACTGTATAAGGCACACTTAAAATCCTTTAATTGTTTCAAAAATGGACAGTGAGCCTTATAATCCGGTGCACCTTATTATTAATTCTAGTTGTGCTTACTGACCTCAAACTGATTTTATGTGGTACGCGGCACTCAAAAATTTGTCAGAATGAACTTGTTTTGCTTAATGTGCCTTATAATATGGTGCGCCTTATTGTCCGAAAAATACGGTAAGTATAAAAATAAAGCAAAGTTTTGAAGAGTATTTGCAAAAGAAATGACAGAAAACCAGTACTTTTTTGTTGTTCGTATAACAACCAATACAATTCAGTTTTATGTTACTTTGTTCAAAGCTTGAAAGAGCCGCTGCAGCGGGACCAAAGAGCCACATGGGGCTCGAGAGCCGCGGATTGCAGACCCCTGCCATAGAAAATGACTGATGCCACTACCGAGTCGAAGAATGTCTTCAGGAGCACCCCCTGCACTCCAAAAGACCTCAGTCTCCTCAGCAGGTAGAGTCTGCTCTGACCCTTCTTGTAAAGTGCATCAGTGTTGTGAGACCAGTTAATTGTTCAGGTGAACACCCAGGTACTTATAAGAGTCCACGATCTCAATGTCCACTCCCTGGATGTCCACCAGGGTCAGTGAGGTGGGTCTGCGCCTGCGGAAATCCTTAGTTTTAGCAGCGTTGATCAGGAGGGGGTTCTGCTGGCACCAGTCCACAAAGTCGTGAGTCTTCTGTCTGTACTCTGAGTCGTCCTCACCTGTGATGAGGCCGACGATGGCAGAGTCATCGGAGAACTTCTGCACATGGCAGTGTGGGGAGTTGATGGTGAAGTCTGCAGCGTAGAAGAGGAACGGTGCCAGCACAGTTCCCTGTGGGACCCCCGGACTGCAGACCAGCCTGTCAGAGACACAGTCCTGTGTCCTCACATATACTGTATGTCCAGTGAGGTAATCCAGTATGCACTGGGACATGCGGTGATCCACTCCTGAATGAATAAAAGGTTCAGAACGATATTTAAGTTAGTGAGTTTATTTGTCTGTAATTTTTAACAGATTCATCATAACTTAAACATGAAAGGAATAAACTCAAAGCTGTGCATAGTTTAAATGTAGGTTTAAATGATTTTTGGGATATTGTTTACAATATTCATGACTGCTTATGAACCGTATGATTTCAAGATTATGTAGGTCACCCTCACTGGTAAGCTTTCTATTTAGTATTTTTTAATTTTTTTTAACAATATAGACTTAATTCAATTTTGGGTCACTCTGTGTTTTCAGTGTTTTTATAAATGCTGATAGAGAAGCAAGGGGACTATAGTTTTTTTCAGAGATTACTTTGTCTAACACCAGTCTGTCAGTAGATAGTGACAGAGTGAAGAAATATGTTAAAAATATATTGTTAGAAAAGTTACAGACTGCATTACAAAGTGCAGCTTTGGCTTGTTTCAGCAGAGTGTTTAAGGTCATTGACCTGCTGGGAGGTGGACCTCCGTCCCAGACTCAAACTGGTTTCCTATTCTATAAAAGTCTCTCCTAGTGCTGATTTCTTCTATGTAAAGCTCATTTGTGCTCCATTTAATAACAGAATGCTGATTTTATCTCTGTTTAAGCATCTTGATCAGGCACTGCATCGATCTAACTTTGTTTCTGTTTGCTGGCTGCAGAGAAGATCGTGCCAGTGCAGCGAGCACCTGATGGACAACATCTGAGTCTCAAGCAGAACTGTTGACTTGGACATCCTGTTGGAGCACTCCTCAGCCACGTCTGTACTCCGATTTACAAAGTAATAATAATAATAATAATAATTAATTCAATTTATAACGCACTTTTCATTACTGAAAATCTCAAAGTGCTACACATATATTGAATGCTACACACATTCATAAACCGGTGGCGGCAGACTACCATGCAAGGTGCTTTCCAGTCCTACCGGGAGCAACTCAGGGTTAAGTGTCTTGCCCAAGGACACAACGACACATGGTGCGGGTCCCGGGAGTCGAACCGCCAACTTTCCGATCGGGAGACGACTGCCATTACCACTACACCACGGCCGCCCCTACTACCGGTACTCTAGATTAACCCAGAGCAAATGGATAATTTTGTCATGGTGTTAATTTCTTCCACCATGGGTTATCCTTCATATGGAAACATATGGTATCTTCAAGATCTTAGCACTACTGTACTGTTCTTTGTGAGTATACTGGACAAGGAGTTGGATCTGTTCTGTTTTTCACAGATAATTTATTTAAAAAAGTTTCTTAGAGTGTATCAATCATACTTTGGTTTTACAATGGGCTTAATTTGTTATTTCCTTTGTAATTTATCCTAAACAAACACTGACAAATTGGAATTCCTCATGTGTTGTACTGTATTTATTTATTTTAATTTTTTTAACTGTGAAATTCTGGCAACCACAGCTGCCTGTAATTTACCATATACAGTACAAGTTTTTCAATCGTGTACCTCAGTTTACTGAGAGATGTTGCAGTAATGGTTTTCAAAACAGTAACTGATGTCATACTGGTACATTTGTAGATGAAACAAGGCCCCAGGTTTTTTAGGGAAGGTGATCCAGGCAGAGGTAAGTAACAGTGGATAGAGGAGCAGGTTGATTCAGGTTGAAGCGTTTGTAGTTTGATGTTTGAAGGGACAATGTTGATCCACAGAGTGCCTGTAATTTACCATATACAGTACAAGTTTTTCAATCGTGTACCTCAGTTTACTGAGAGATGTTGCAGTAATGGTTTTCAAAACAGTAACTGATGTCATACTGGTACATTTGTAGATGAAACAAGGCCCCAGGTTTTTTAGGGAAGGTGATCCAGGCAGAGGTAAGTAACAGTGGATAGAGGAGCAGGTTGATTCAGGTTGAAGCGTTTGTAGTTTGATGTTTGAAGGGACAATGTTGATCCACAGGAGTGCCACGAAGGAACAAGGAGGTCTTAGGAAAGACTGGAACGATTAGGGCATGGGAGTCCCTGGAGGAAACCACAGGCGGTTAGAACCAGCTGTAATCAAAGAGGTTAGTTGGCTGTTCATTAGGCAGTTGATGTCCCGGCACTGGAAGAACGTCTGGCAGGAGCTTTTATACACCATCAATGCAGTCCTTCTCAGTCAGCAGCAGGTGGAGTAAAGATTGGTGCAGCTGTGGAGAGAGAGTGCGTCAGAGAAAACCCAGGAATCCTACAGTCCTGGAGGACTCCTGAAGCAGTTGACAGGTACAGCGTGTCCAGCAGGACTGCAGCTTCTGTGATTGCAGGTGCATTTGGGTATGGAAGGAATTCGAGGAGGCCATGGAAAAGGACTTTTGGTTGGCCTCGAGGAGGTTCTGCCAATCCACTGGGCAACTCTGTAAAGGAAAGTGGCCTCCTTCCCAGGCTGTGCTTGGTTTGAGTGGGGGGTTGCTGACCCGGACCGAGGATATTGTTGATTAGTGGAAGGAGCACTTT
This sequence comes from Garcialebias charrua, assembly GCA_038048925.1. Taxonomy (NCBI): domain Eukaryota; kingdom Metazoa; phylum Chordata; class Actinopteri; order Cyprinodontiformes; family Rivulidae; genus Garcialebias; species Garcialebias charrua. Next base: position 9,574 of record JBBPBX010008891.1, read on the forward strand.
GAGGATCATCTTAACAAGGGATGCACTGATCCACTATTTTTTTTCTTAATATTTTTACTTCTGATCCAATCCCGATATCATCATCACCATTATTGATTTTATATGAGGCTGTAATAATGTCCTCTCTATAGGCAATTATAATGTGTACAAATATATGCATGCATGTCCAAAAACGCAACTTGAGTTAAGCTTTATTAATGTTGGATACGTTTCAAAGTTAGAATTAAATTCTGCTAACACAAAACATGTTTTTTATAGCTTTAAAGTAAATATTAAGTGATTAATTTAAGTGATTGTTTGTTTAAAGTTATTATATTTTTTTTTAAACAAGTGGCAGATATAATAATATTTTTTCTTCTTTCTGCACTCTTTTCATTCAATATTTTTTAATGAATTAGTTGAGTTTATTTTGTTTCTTTTAAATGAATGAATAAATTAATTAAATACAATAAAAAATTAAATGGCTAAGTTCATCTGCTAAGTTCATGGCAAAAACCAACACAGACATGTTCCTGTTTTTAGTATTTTACATCACTTTATAATGTAGCTGTTTATGTTTCGTTTTTTTTTTTAATTATATAATTTTCTTGTAATTTTCAATTCATATGCTTTTTCTTATGATTGTCAGCTGTTGTACTGATAAATATCGCCTGGAGGGTAAACTATTTATTGGCTACAAGTATTCAATCAAGCTGCAAAATCCTTCGTTTTCTACAGCTGATAGCGGTTGGACATTAATTACAATGAAGTTTAGCAACTTCTCAGTAAACATTCGAGCAGTGTGTTCTTCTCGTTCAATCTGAAGCAGGCAATCTGATTTTGGTCAGGCGCG
>JBBPBX010008891.1:21393-52468 GCA_038048925.1 Garcialebias charrua
ATGTATTTTTGGATTTTGTTAGTGGCTGGTTTGGCATAAACTGGTGTGTGAATGGCTCAGAATGGATATGCAGGCAGGGAATAATGAAGACAATATGGATTATGATGTATGGACGACAGTAAAAGGGAGAGGTAGAGGAGGTGGTAGAGGTAAGATGGATGAAGGAAGAATGTTTGACAACCAGAAAAATAAACGAGAGTTAGATGGAAGTAGCTCTGAAGAAGAGAGAGTGGTCAGACATAAGGTAGAGATGGGGGAACATAAAATAATATTGAAGTTTAGGAATGAGGAAGAACAGAGCCCCATAAGTCCAATCATTATGTCAAAAGAAATAAAAAAGAAGATTGGAGAGGTAGAAAAGGTGAAAGTGTTGAGAGACGGAAATGTAATGGTTATGTAGTGGATATGACGAGGTCCCCTAAGATGCTTTTTACTGAATTCTCAGTAAACAGACATTTAGTCTTTGTTAGTTTGAATCAAACAACATATTCATTCACAAAGACTATTACTATTCTTTGATTTTGTTCTAATACAAATATAATCAGAGCATCACCTGTGTTAGTCATGAGCAATGTTGTTTCTTTACAATATGTTTTATGATCACATATGTTATATGCTGTGTTATTCTTTAATGTGAAGCATTACTGTGTCACTTCTGCAAATGAAGGTGTCTAATAACTATGGCAAAGTTGAATTTTATGTCAAATTGTGCTTTTCAGATTTGTTTTAGAACTGAAGGACGCGGGTTCGCGTCCTGGCCACTACACACCTTGGGGTGTCTATGAGTGCACACCTAATTCTCCAGCTCCCCGAGCGCCCTCTGGCTGCTCACTGCACCACCTGGGGTGGTTGGGTTAAATGCAGAGACGAATTTCGTCTGTGTATGGGAAACATACGCAGATGACAGATAAACACATTATTATTATTATTTTACTACTGGAGACTATGCGTCTGTCTTTTTCCTAAACATTTCTCTCTGCTTCTGGCTTTAACCTTGAATCTTGATAACAGCAAGTGAACTCTTTGACTTGTCTCTAACTCCCTTCGACTGGTTCTTCTGAACCAATCGGAGAAGGACAAGTCACTGATCTCAGATCCTCTCTCAAAAAAGTTCCAAGCTTTGCTGGAACTTGCAGTTCCGGTGAGGAAGAGTTGGAATGGACAGAGACCTAAAAGCCCTCTGTCTTGATCGCTGATTAAGCTGCAGTCACGAGTTAAAGACCGGCTTATCAGTTGGAACTGATGGACGTCTCCATCCAGTTCACTGAGCAAAAGCTCTCTAGAACTTTTTTGAGGAACGCTTTATTTTGAAAACTGACCAGGACGTGCCACTGTCTTTGACGAAGAAGGCAGGTGTCACGACACGTGAATCCATGAACACACCGAGGTACACCGGACTTCACGGGCCCAGAACCTGTGAAGCTCAGATTCAGTGGCGGCTGGTGATTTTTTTTTATGGGGGGGCGCCATAAAAATTTTTTAAGCATGTGTAGAAGTATGCATAATTATGTTTGTATACTGTAAAGTAAGTTTGTTCATGTTTTTATTTGTATATATCAGGTGTATCCATTTGTATAAAACTATCATTAATAAAACATGGTTCATCTTCACCTTGTTTGAGGCATCAGTGTGAAAAGAGAATGGGAGTGTTCTGCTTCCACTTTTCAATTTTTGGACAACTTCTATCATATTCTGTTATAATTATTTTAGTAATACAAGTTCATAATGTAAATAGAATTGTGAGGGTCCAGACTTAAATAAGGACAAAGGTGTTCAAAAATCCACCAAATAATTCAATTTAATAGTTCCAAAAATAAACTAACAAATAATTAAATTTCAATGAAAAATAAATCAAAAGATAATAACAAATTTGGGCCCAACTTAAACAGGTCAACTGAAGTCTAACAAGGAGGAATGATTCCAGATTAGATTTTAAATAACTGATTTATGGGGAAGAAAAATGATCTATTTTACTGTGATCCACCTGATGAGCTCCACCTATACTTAAGGCTGCAGTCAAGTACTCTTCGCTGGAGCATTGATGCCTACTCATGGTATTTATGCTTCTAGCCAGTTTCTGAGTACAGTACTTTGAGAGACACTTACCTTGTTTTTTGTTGTGTTTCCAGTCCTCGTTTCCATCTTGGTCCTGGGACCAGTTCTCTGCTCATCGTGTCTTGCCCTCCAACCACTTTCCTGCCTCATTTCGCCCTCTGGGATTCATCTCAAGGAACTAAGGATTTCTCTGTAAAATAACAAACAAAACTAGATCAATCATCTTGAAAGAGCCTTCTGGTCAAGCCTTTCTGACAGTTTGTTTCATCTTCTAGGAAATCCAGAAGATCCCTGTACATGTGTACAGTATATAGACTTGCACTGTAAATAATAAACACTGTTACTTTTGCACCTCTTTGTCTTGTGTCGTTCTGGGTCTCATTACCAACTGGGTAAACCTTTGAAATCATAACACTATGACCACTTTATTGTTCTTTTTACATATTTTGTGCTAATTTCAGCTTACTTTTTTGTTGCTAGTTTTATATCTTTCAAAATATGAAACTTTCCCTTAAACATTATTCTCTTAAATCTGTTTTCTTTTTTATCTTGTTGAGATTTTAGCTACTGTTCTGCTACTTTTCTGCTACTTTTAACTAGCATTTTGATACTTTCAGCAAAAAAATGCTACTTTAGCTAGTGTTTTGCTACTCATCAATATTTTCCTCTTTTTGCTGAAGCTTAGCAGTTTAAGCATCTGTCTTTTAGCTACTATATGTCATGTGTTTGCCCCTCACAGCCAGCCATGTTCATGTTTGTTGTTAAAGAAAGTGAAGTGACCTAAAATCCGATATCAGTCTCCTTAAGTTGGTCACCCACCAGACTGGTCTAAGGGTCTTTTCTTCCACTTTATGATAAAGAGGCTCTGGGTCCTGCAAGGACAATAACCTTCACATCAACATGAAGAAGACAAAGGAGATGATTGTGGACTTCAGAAGGAACAAGCAAACCCCACACCCCACTGAACATAGGAGGATCTGCGGTGGAAGTGGTCTCCAGCTACAAGTACTTAGGTGTACGGTACACATGAACGATAACTTCAGCTGGAGCAACAACACCACCAGCCTGATCAAGAAAATTTATCAGAGACTCTACTTCCTCAGACGGCTTAGACGAGCTGGTCTGAGAAGTTCAGACCTCACCTCCTTCTACAGGTGTGCAGTGGAGAGAGCAAATAAATAGAATCAATCTACTGTATTTTTTTAGTACCAGACAGTTCTCTTAAATATTCCTAATATTAAAGGTCCTGAGTTGACTCCTAATGCATCTTAGCATATATAACATTTCACCATATAAATGTACCTTAAATGTTTCAATGTTAATAAGCTAGTAACTTGCAAGAGACTTTGTTTTCATTCTCCAGATCAATACAGTGTTAAAAATAGTAAAACACCACAAGTGAAAATACTCACTTTTGGGATATGGGAAGTCACCTGCTGCATGATAAGGTTAAGCTGGACATCTTGGATCTTCTTCTGTACACCACCTGTCTGTTACACAGGTGGTAGATTGGATGCCGGTGTGTAGAGATGAAGGTGTTGTGTGGATTTTTTTCTGTAAAGAAAGTACAAAAGGCACATTAATTATGTATTTTTTTTTAGCATTTTCCACATTGCTTGAAGTGCTTTGTGTACACATATGTAATCACATTTTAACTTTCTTAATACAACATAAATAATAATATCCAGGTTATTTCAATTGCATTCCATCCACAGNGCTTGGTCAAAGAGTCTTTTATGTAGCAGACACCTATTGTGTAGAATATAGATGTCAAGTTAATATCAAGCTTTTCTGAGAGAGTAAATGTATATTTGTAATAATGTAGCTTTACTCCACTAACAGTGAGACAAAGGTATCATCAGCAGGTGTCGGCTGTTCTGGCTTGGCAGTTTTATTTGTGAATTTATTTATTTGACTTGAACGTGTAATTAAGCTTGTGCTTTTATCAATTTTGAACCGTTCTTTAAATGAAGCTAGAGCGCTTTCTCAAGATTCTGTTCGAAAACAAAATCTTGACATTCTTTTAATTTTGGCGTCCCCTGATCCAAATGTAGCAAAGCGTATGCTTCAGTTTTATTTTTCACAGATGGCTAAGCTCTAAACTCTTCATTTGACTACCGGTACACACACAACTTTTTAAGAAACATTTCATATTCGATGCATTTTTATAAAATGTTTTCCTGCAAATTCTTTGTAAACATTTTTAAAGAGCAAAGCATATTTAATGTACTCAAGTTTGTTACTAATCTTGGAGATTCGTACAGGTAGTCCCCGACTTACGAGCGCTCTTACTTATGAGCTGGCGAACGAGCAGTAAATTTGTAAACATACAATACTGCATTTTTATGTGTTTTTAGATGAAAGTGTGTTAGCTAACCATTTGGAAACAAGTTTCTGAGGAGGCCTTTTGTAAAATAAAACAACAGACCGGTCAGTCACATGCAGCCACAACCGCACCTGAAAATCTATCTTGTTAAACAATTAACTGACCAGACAAACTCTACAGACACACCCAGCTAGCCAACAAATGGTATCCAGATAGCTCTTTGTACAACTTCAGCTTGGAAGAATAGATTTTAACTAAATGCTTGTTGCCACTGTCTTGAGTTAAAAAACTGGTATTTTGAGTTTTTCAGTTCTCAGTTGAGAAACAAATCACAAACTGGTTTTATGTCTCTAGGCAGGATTGATTTGTAGAGGTGACATGAGATTGATATTTCAGAGGGGCTTGGCTGAGGAGTGTGTTGACTGAAAAGAATTTTGGAATTTAGTTGTGTGGAATGGTGAGCGTGCTCTTCAAGACTGGATCCGACCACAACCACAGATGGGAGAAAAATGGCGAAATCGATTATATTATTGTATAAAGTGGAATAGTTTTTGAGTGACAGATTTTTGAATATGTTGTGTGATGTAATGGTTGTTCCGTATTTGGTCTGTTGTGTTGGGGTTTGGGGAAAGGCGTGCAAAGCTTTTACAAATCCTATTTTTGTTTTGCAAAAAAAGCTGTAAGAATTATTATTAGGAAGTGCTATGGTCACCCAACAAATATATTATTTCATCAATTGAAATTATTAAAATGTTATGATTTGGTTGAGCGTAGTATTTTACAGGTCATGTATAGGACAAGAAAGAGAATATTACCCCCAAATATTCAATTACATTTTGTTTAAAAAGTTATTAAACCCTGAAGGGAATGGAAATGTTTGTAAAATCTTCATTTAGAACTAGTGTGAAGGAGCTGAGTTGAAGGAGCTGAGTTGTAAATCAGGAAACAGGATTGTGTTGACTTGATATCATCATAAACATTTATAAAACTATTTATATGTTTTAAAAGATGATTAAATCAAAGTTGTTGGGAAGGTGTGGTGCAGGTGAAGTGAAGGTTGTTGTTTGTAGTTATTTTGTGTTTTTTGAACAAGGGGCAGATATTATAACACTATTTTCGTCTTTCTGCACCCTTTCATTCAGTGTTTTTCTTTCTTTTTATTCTGATGAATCCGTTTTGTTTTCAATAAATAAATAAAAAACATGCAGCGCTGCTGGGGCTGTTTGTTTACGTCGTAGTTTCAGGGAAACGTTGGCTCAAACTTTATTCTTCATCTTCTGACTCTCATCATATTCTATCGAGCGGAAACTCTTCAGATTAAACAAGTTAGATGTTTCCACAGCTAGTTAGAACGACTGTCCGTCACGTTTAAAAAAAATAAAGAAACTGAGTGGGACTCGCTGCAGAAGAAGCCTGCAGTTTAACAAAACCGAACTACGTTAGTCTTTCCTCTCATCAGTGATGTCTGCTTTCTCTTCGCTTGTGAAACTTTGTTCAGTCACATTCTGACGGTCATGAGCACTCATTTGACTCGTTTTGAAGCGAAAACTTAACGCACTTTGGAGACAAGCTTAACTTTTAGCCTGCAACCGCTAACGTCTGCTGCTGGACTGAGCGCTGCGTAACAACGACGTCACCACGCACGTTTTGTGTCACAGCCTTTTCTGTCCGGGCGCGTTGTTGAAGCAGCCGCTTCAACCCGAACAGAAAGAGAAAAACGTCAGTGAAAAGTTGTAAAATCCTATCGAAATATCGAAAATATGAAAGCTACATGGCGAGTGATGAATGATGTTTTGAAGAACCATAGGTCAAAGATGGGTATTTCAAAACATTTTGTAAAGGATAATGATGAAATTCATGACGACATTGAAATTGCAAACGGATGTAATCAATACTTTGTGAATGTTGGATCAGTCCTTGCAGATACAATACCTAAGGTAAATGATACAGTGAACCACTCAATTATTAACTGTATAAATAGTATTTTTCTTAAGAAAATCGACAAAGAAGAATTAATGAATGTGGTTAAAACTTTTTCAGACAAGAGATCCAAAGGCTGGGTTGATATGGACATGAAGCTTGTGAAGAATATCATGAGTCATATCGTTAAGCCATTTACATATATATGTAACTTATCATTTTCGACAGGAACATTTCCAGAAAATATGAAAACTGCTAAAATAGTATCTCTCTTTAAAGATGGTGATAAAGGTATATTCAACAACTATAGAACAATATCCCTATTGCCACAGTTTTCGAAGATTTTAGAAAAATTATTTGTGCTAAGATTAGATGAATTCATTGAAAAACAAAATATCTTGAGTGAGAGTCAATATGGATTTAGAAAACAAAACTATGTCAATGGCTATCATGGAATTTATGGAACACATAAGCATAAAATGAAATAATAAAAGTGTAATACTGTCCTGAGTTTTTGCATAGTAGTATGAAAAGTATAAAAACGTAAATCTATAAAATAAACTGAAGTTTCTAGCATTGACATTTGCAAAGAGTGGCACAGCAGCATATAAGTTAATGTACACAGTATATGTATGAGGTAGTTGATGTTGGTATAGAGGCAAAGTGACATATGCAGTGAGGCACATAAGGCACATTTGGCATCCTTAGATAAGGGTAGTCAGAGAATGCTGTATATGTATCTGCAGTAGTATAGATAAAAGTAGTGTAAATGTAAAGCAGTAGTAATAAATGTAAACAGTATTAATAAATGTAAACAGTGAATGTAAACAGTAGTATGACTATAGGCAGTAATGTAATACAAACATTAGTGCAAATATGAGAAGTAGTGCAAACTGAATGAACACATGACCAAGAGTTTAGTGAATAAACCCGTTTGATGACACAGAGTCCAGTGATAAAAGATTTACTAAAAGCAGGAGTGCTTGTGGAATGCTATGACTCACCTTGTAACACGCCTATTTTTCCAGTAAAAAAGGCCCCACCCTCTTCCGGCTGGAGGGTGGTGCAAGATTTGCAAGCAGTAAACAGGAAGAAATGCAGCAACAAGCACCTCTAAATGAACAAAAAATGTGGCTCTCAAAAGGAGCCAAACAAACAGATGGTCTTTTCACTTGTCCTGAAAACAAACTAATCCTACCAAAAAATCTCTATAAATGCGCAGCAATATTGAGCCATGGAAGACTCATGTCTCAACAGGAGGGATGGGATAGGATTAGTGGAAAAACTATACACAACTTATGGATTCAACTCTTATTCAAAATTTTTTTGTGTGGGTCCACTTAAGCCATTGCAAACTTATGATTCAAAACAAGGATGAATAAACTGATTGCTCAGAGCAAAAATGACTAAAATAGACTTTTTATTAGCTACTTTTGCCTAAACTTCGCCTAAACTGTACTTTTGTGTTTTGTGATCCTCATAATTTGGTATGCAGTTTAAATAAAATAGGAAATTAGAACTGAAATTAGGAATTCTTCATTCAGCTCACAGAGGGAGCCCGTTGTACAAAGGGGGCTGTATTTATAGTATACAGTCATCTCAAATCGGTGAAGATTGTCCACAACTCTGTGAGCTACTAGGAAGAAAACCTAGTTTCAGCATTATGAGGACCACAGACCAAAATAAAGGTTTAACAGCCGTAGCATTTCTAATCTTATTGGTAAAAATGCGTGTTAATAGACCAATATCGTTGTTACCACAGTTTTCCAAAATTTGGAGAAGTTATTTGCAACTAGATTGGACGGATTTATCATTAAACAGAATGTATTAAGTAACAGTCAATATGGATTTAGATCTAATACTTCAACATCAATGGCTCTTATTGAATTAATGGAACAAATAACAACTGCTGTTGACCAGAAAAAGAGTTGCGTTAGTATTTATGTTGATCTAAAGAAGGCATTTGATACTATTGACCACAAAATTCTTCCTGAAAAGCTGTATAGGTATGGTATTAGAGGGCCAGCATTACAATGGGTTAATAGTTACTTGAAAGAAAGAAAACAATTTGTTCAAATAAATGATGTCAGATCTGAACTTTGTAACATTACATGTGGAGTGCCGCAGGGTTCTGTACTTGGACCCAAGTTATTTAATCTATATGTGAATGACTTGGTAGATGTGTCAGAACTCCTTAAATGTGTTTTATTTGTCGATGACACAACATTTTGTTTGGGTAATGACATTGAACGATTGTTGGAAAAGATACAGACAGAATTTGTAAAATACAAAATTGGTTTCACCTAAATAAATTATCGTTAAATTTGGAAAAAACATTTTACATGATATTCAGTAATAGTAAAAGGAATGTTGATGCACCATTTACAGTAGATGGAATTGAGATTCATAGAGTTAGTGAGGTAAAGTTCCTGGGTGTCATCATTGATAGAAAATAAAAATAAAAATAAAATAAAATTATAGATATCCATCAAACATGTTGTTTCAGAAACTAAAGATATTGAAGTTCTATGACTTGGTTGATTATAGCATTTTTGCTTTTTATGTATAGGGCTAATAAAAATACATTGCCTGTAAATATACAAATAAATTTTGTTAAAAGGGAGAGCACTTATATTTTTTAAGGGTCAGAAATGTTTGTGAAACAGTTATCACAGTTAAAAGTAAATTTAAACCACAGTCTCGCAGTGACATCTGGTGGTGGTGTGGGGATGAGAGACTTTTTGACAGACTGCCTCAGAACACTACTGGTCAATCAATTGCATCCACTACAACATTCAGAGATTGAGCAACTACACTGTGGCTGGATTTGAGGCGGTACATGAGCAGTTGTCAGCTACCTCTTTAAATGGCTTTCCAGAACCGCATTGCGGTGGACATGGTGTTGGCAGAGAAAAGGCGGAGTTTGTGCCATCTTTGGTCAACAAGGTTGCACTCTTGTGCCCAACAACACGGCAACAGATGGCAACCTGACCAAAGTTTTGAATGGACTGCGTGCACTTAGTGTCAAAATGAAAGACCATTCTGGGGTTGACACCTCCATGTGGGATCCCTTTGGGGAGTATTTTGGCAGATGGAGTGGCCTCATATCATATCCTCCATCTTTGTCTCCATAGCAGTGCTTGCAGCAATCCTGATTTTGTGTGGATGTTGTTGAATTCCATTTTTAAAACGATGTTTAATCGCCTTATTAACACAGCTATTGCTCCCCTGGAAAAGCAGCTGTACACGCTGCTTCCTGTTAATGAAAATACTGATGATTTAACTGATTATGAGATCCACTTTCCTGAACCTGATTCTGCCCTGGACTCAGATGATGATAATGTCCAGGCAACTAAGGGTTAACCTCTGAGTGTAAACATTTATTGTAGATGACCTCATAGCAGAAAATCTATTGAAGATGTTATTGAGCGACTGGAGAACCTGTAAATGTGATAATCAGGAGGGAAATGTTGGAATAATTGTAAATGCATATTATCACATTTATATTCTTTAATATTCTTTGTGTTTAAACTTATTCCTATTATCTTAAAGTGAACAAAAGTATGTGTTCTTTTTACTAATGCTTTGTGATGAGTTGTGTGCAGGAAACCTGTTCGACCGGCAAGCGCCCTGGGCAAAGCTGGCTGTTGGAACAGTGCAGTTGTTTTCCACTCCATCTTTGAAAGAATGTTGTGACCAGTAACACACCCTGGGCAAAGCTGTCTGTTGGAACAGTGCAGTTGTTTTCCACTCCATCTTGGAAAGAATGTTGTCCAACATGTTGACGTGTAACTGTGTGAATCAGTCTCAACCGGTTTTTCCCCCCTCCCTTAGCGGTTGAAGACAATTATGTAAGGGACACTCCTAAACTCAATAAATGCAAGGAAAAAGCAAGTCTGCGGGAGAGCAAGTTCGCTCTCCTTGCAAGTAAGAACCTAACCACTTGTGTCTGTTCTCTGTTTTACAGTGTGGTGTTTTAATAATGTTTGGGGTTTAAACCTGACAATTACCCATCCAAAACTCCTCGTTTCCTTTTTCTCTTTTTCCCAACATGGTTTTAAAGTTTCTATTGTTGGATGGTTTGACTTATTTCCTTTTAAACTGATCCAGTAGCTTATTGCTAATTGTATTCTCCTTAATTCTAGAAGCATTTCTCCCATTTCAACTTTAAGTGCTGCTGTAGGGGTGGTTTTGAATGCTCCAGTGCAGTTCCTTAGCACTTGATGTTGAATAATGTCCAGTTTGTCCAGATGTGTCTTTGCTGCTGATACATAAACAGTACTTCCATAATCTACATTTTATCTGATCAAACCTGTGTAATTTATTTTTAAAGCTCCTCTTTCTACCCCCTAATCCCTTCCCGCTAAACATCTCATAATGTTTAGAACTTTTTTACATTTATCAATAATTTTTTGTATATGAATATTCCATGTTATTTTCTCATCAAACCATATTCTTAAGAACTTCATACATTTTACTCTTTCTAATTCTTGATTATATCATTTAATTTTAATATCCTTAATCCGTTTTTTCTGTGTAAACATTATCACCTTTGTTTTTTCCACAGATAATTTAAACCCCCATTAAGATGCCCATTTCTCTATTCTAACAATAGCATCTTGAATTTTTTTAGCAGTAAAGTCTACATTACGTCCCCTCTTCCATATGGCTCCATCATCCGCAAAAAGCGAACAGCCCATTCCCTTTTCAATTTCTGTAAAAGCATAATCTATCATTATAGAAAACAGTATTGGGCTTATAATGCTACCCTGCGGTATTCCATTTTCAACTGTATATTTTTTTGAAAGATGTTGACCTATTCTAACTTGTAAATTTCTATTTGCTAAGAAGTCCTTAATCCAATTAAACATTTTACCATTAAAGTTAGGGTATGTAGTTTATTTTTTAAATATATTTCTTCACTCTGCCCTTATCTCCTGATACATTGATCTTTGACATGTAATCTCTCAAAAAAACTATAGTCCTCTGGCGTCTCCCGGTGGTAATAAAAGCATTTATAAAAAGCCAAGAGCGCCCCGCGGTTAACCAGCCAATAAAAACAGAGTTTACTACCAGCCAATAAAAACAGAGCTTCTTACTTTTCACCCCCTAACCCACGCCCCCCCTCCCCAACCCACGCCCCCGCCTGTCAGCCCGCAGCGAGCCCCGCAGTGAGCCTGCAGCGGCCGCGCAGGTTCTTGTTGAAATAATTTCAAAGCGATGCAAAACTGTTTTGTATGTGACACAAATGTATTAAATATCCCTTCTTCATCCCTGCTCTGAACTTTTATTTTGTTTTTTTTGCCAAAAGTCAAGTGATTGCTTCTCCCTCCAGACCTGCACTGACAGCTATGAGGAAGTGGATCAATTTGTCACGAGCGAATTTTGGGCAGCACGGTGGCACAACTGGTAGAGCTGCTGCCTCTCAGCGAGAAGGTTGCCGGTTCAAATCCCGGTCCGGGGCCTTTCTGGGTGGAGTTTGCATGTTCTCCCCGTGCATGCGTGGGTTTCCTCCGGGTACTCCGGTTTCCTCCCACAGACCAAAAAACATGCTTGTTAGGCTGATTGGTGACTCTAAATTGACCCTAGGTGTGAGTGTGAGAGTGGATGGTTGTTTGGTGTGAGTGAGACAGGTCCCTCTTGTAAATGAGTCCCCGTGACTCAACGAGGCTAGCCTGTATAAATAAAGGTTGAATGAATGAAAATCATGTCCAACGTGGCTGTGTGAAGCTCTGCAGGTTTCAGGGTGCTTTTGTTTTGCTGGACCAGTGGTCCATGTTTTTATTTTATTTTTTAGAAGGTTTTATTAACACATAATCACAGAACATTGCAGCGCAGAAACGGGACATGTAGAGGAGGCGGAGCATTCCAGGCTGCTGCGCGAGTGAGGTGGAGCTGAGCTCTGAGTGAGGAGGGACCAGAAACGTGTCTCTGTTCAAAATGTTTCTAAGTGCCAGCGTATTAAAAAGCTGCATACTGAGCCTTTAATACCCATTTTACGCATTTTGATTAATAATCCTTTTACCCACAACATGTCATATGCTTTTTCTATGTCAAAAAATACTGCAATAACCATTTCTTTATTTACCTGTGCTCTCCTAATTTCATATTCCAAACATATTGTTGAATCATATGTATTACCACCTTTTCTAAACCCGCTTTGATATTTAGAAATATATACTTTCATATTTAAATAATATGTCAATCATCATTAATCATTGTTTTGATTATTTTGCATATGTTTGATGTTTATGCAATGGGTCTATGGCAAGCCCTTTTAACATTAAATCGGATTCAGGGCACTTCAATTCCAGATATCTGAAATTGAATTATGACTAGTCATAATAGCTATTTAAGATATCTTGAATTACATTCTGACTAGTCAAAATTCCTATTTGAGATATCTCTAATTACATTCTGACTAGTCAAAATGACGTCAGATTTTCCATTGAGTTGAATGGAGGCTTCAATTTAAGATATCTTGAAATGAATTTTGACTAGTCGTAAATACAATTCTAGATATCTCTAATTTAATTTTGACTAGTCATAATTAGCTTTCAAGATATCTCGATCTTAGTTCTGACTAGTCATAATTACAATTACAGATATCTTTAATTACGTCATCATTTAAGATATCTTAAATGTATTTATGACTAGTCAAAATGTATTTATGACTAGTCAAAATGTAATTCAAGATATCTTAAATAACTAATATGACTAGTCATAAATCAATTTCAGATATCTAGAACTGTATTTATGACTAGTCAAAATTCCTTTTAAGATATCTTTAAATGAATTCAAGATATCTTAAATATTTTATCATGTGGACGGCGTTTCTATTTAAGATATCTGGAATTCACATTTTGACTAGTCAGAATGACGTACGAGATATCTTGAATTATCATTTTGACTAGTCAAATATGTCACAGTTTTACGCAGGCGGAAATAGGTCTGCTAAATCTTGTCAGGAGGACCCATCAGGTCTGTCCAACACACGCCTGTGTTTTTAACAGAAACAGACACTTCCTTTGTGCACTAAAGAGAAATGTCTCTCTTTTCAACATCTTGTTTAATTTGCCAGCAGCCTTTTTTTTTTTTGCTGGTGAGGAGGAACTCGCAGCGTTGATCTCATGATATTTCTTCCATGAAGAAAACATCCACAGCTATCATGGTAAGAAAAAAAAACGTAGCTTAGCTTAGCGAGCTAACCGCTAGCTTCAGCTGCAACGAGTAACATGAACATCGTAAAAAAGCCTAATTTAATGTAATAAATTATTTGGAATATTTGAGACAGATGGTATAAAAATGTATATTGTATTTTTTACGAGGTTCCATTAGTGCCAAAAATATGTTTATGCATCTATAAAGTGTGTATATAGCGTGCTGTGTGTGTGTGTTTGTTCATATATATATATATATATATATATATATATATATATATTTATATATATATATATATATATATATATATATATATTATATATATATATATATATATATATTAAGTGAATCAATCTATTATACAATCTATTATTTTTTTAAAGCTAAATATGTTATAAGAAGTATTAATTTATATATATATATGTGCTAAAAACAGTTTTGATCTATTTTAGATCTCAGGCTGATTTGTTGGATTATCCCAGCACCAGCTGCCTAACTGGTCCTCCAGCACAAGAGATTTACAAAGATGACACAGACCAAGAACAAAGGTAAATAAAATAAAATAAGAGTGGACCACATTATTTTCTGTTATATAATTTAGTATATGATGATTATGATTCTCATAATAACAATAATTGTAATAAATTTCCCACCTGTATATTATTAGTGCCATGTGAAATTTGTCATAATTTCAACATTACTTGTGCCAAATATATTTTTATCTCCCAACTTGTTTGGAATAGTTTGTTTTTGTAGGTAATGAAAAAAATGCAGGCTCATTCACTATCAATTAGTAGTACAGTACATGTATTTGGAAGTTATGTAAAAATCGTAACTCTCACAAATCTGACTCACAGTGTCCTACCAAATTGCTCACTGTCCCTTTATATTTTTTTTAAAGTTTATTTGACATATTTTTATGTTGTAAGGTGATCCATCCTGAACCTGCCAGCGAGGTGGTGCGAAAGCCCAGAACTGTGGGGCAAAGATGTCTGCACTCCACGCTTTACAGAGCGTACACAGGTATAACCTTTGTGTTAATGTTTTTATGCCAGTTTCTTTTGTCAAAACTTATTGTGATAATGCCACTCGTGTGTTTGCAGGACCACGTCCAGACCCCGAAATCCTGACATCAGGAGGAAAACTACACCGACTGGAGTCTCAACCATTTATTGCTCCTGTCCTAGATGGTCTGTCAGCATTGGAGCTGGTACCATCCAGATGTGGGCCTGTGCCACAGGGTGGACTGGTGTCTTACTAGTGCCCAACTGAGAAGTCCTGTGTAGCATCATTCTGCACCACATGGCTCCAGACTTCCCTGCTCTTCCTTCGATGCTGCAGTCTTCCCAACATGTGTTTTGTGCCCACACTCAGTCAGTTTATGCATCTTCAGTCTCTGCAAGTGTCACATGAAATACAGGCCAGAACCAGGGAGCAGTTCAGATGTTCTGCAGGGGTACAGCTTCGACAACTGCTAGCTGTTTCTGTGTTGCTTACAGAGGAGGAGTCTGCTGCCACAGCACTGGCAGCTCAGATGGTCAGGGGGTACACTAAACAATAACTGTTGAACGGGTGGACGTTCAATAAACAATAACTGTTGAACAGGTGTGGCGTGATGAATTGATTGATTTTGATCAGATGAAGTCTAAACCGGACATGTTTTACTTTCAATGTGTTTATATCAATGCAGTATCATAAAATGTACAAATCACCTTTTTGTTACTTTGTATTTCTAATATTCAGTCTCAAGCTGTGTGAATAACTGTAAATACTGTAAATAGTTGTTACTCATGAAAAATACAAAAACGTGCCAATTTATTTAAAATGAAATTGCATAATTTGGGGAAAATATCTATAATCCACTATAAGTTTATAGTGTACAGTTATAAATTGTTAACTTAAATAGTTTTTTTTGTTCTTACTAGATGTTGTAAATTATACTTGTTTTCCTTGCAATTCAACTCAATCAATCCACAAATAGCACTTTGAGATTTTTATTAATGAAAAGTGCATTATAAATGGAATTCATTATTATTATTATAAATAATAATAAAAAAACGTATAGTGCTCAAGTGTGTTTTAATTGAAGAATGTTTAAAAATAATTTAAAACTTTTAAATAAAGTACATAACACTAGAACAGTTTACATACATGCGACAAGCTTGGATGCTATTTTTTATTTTATAAACTTACTTAAACGGCACCTTAGGATTTTAACCCAAGGACATAATTTATACACAGAAAAGGCACTTAAATTTGTTTACAAGTAAACAGGAGACTGTTCCAACATACAATATAAATTTTATTAACACTAAGTTAAAAACTAATTCTAATGGAGGCAATAATGATTCTTAAATATTCAGCCAAGGCTGAGGCTTTCCAGTGGTCAGTCAACTAAAAGATTTAATGATGGTTCAATGTAACGAGCAGAAATTCACCCACAAGCTGTGATGATGCACGAGATATGAGTGGAACAGAACCTCTACACAAGACTGAACTGCTGCCTTCAACCTGGAACATAAATATGAAATTAAGTAAACAGAAATAAATATGTTTTCCTGATGCATGCTCAATAATCCAGGTAGGAAAATCTAAAGAAGTTAAGTCAGGTCCTCTGGACTCCCCCAGCCAATCTGCTCAGGTAAGACACAGTGACTCCAGCAGGCTGTAGTAAAGCATGGTAGGACAGATAAGGTTGTTTTCTTGCCCCACAAGAACAACCAGGAACTGAACAAAAACAACAGATGAAACTCAGCCATTTTCCTCACTGTCTAATGCTAACACTTGTGACATTTTCTGACAATTTAGTCCAGAACAGCTAGCGCCACTGCAGCCACCCAAAATTGTGCAGGCATCTGTTTGAACAGCTAAGTGGCAGCCGCGGGTCCTACGCGTAATTTCTTAATAAAGATATCTAAAAACGTCATTATGACTAGTCATAATTACGTTTGAGATATCTTGAATTGTCATTATGGATGTCTGACACTTTAAATGACGAATCGGGTGACGTCATTTAAGATATCTTTAATTACATTTTGACTAGTCAAAATTCATTTTAAGATATCTTGAATTGCTATTATGACTAGTCAGAATGTAAATACAGATATCTTAAATTAACATTCTGACTAGTCAAAATGTAATTGTGACTAGTCAAAACTCATTTTTAGATATCTAGAATGTAATTACGGATAGTCAGACTTCATGATTTAATGTTAAAAGGGCTTGCCATAATGGGTCTATAAGTTCCTGGTTCCCTTATCAGTCAGTCACTCGGTGCAACACTATTGCTATGGGAAATTGCGCCCCCGAGCGATTACCTGAAGGAATACACTCACGCCTTTACGGCAGGGGGTGTCAGCATCACCCCAGAGGCCCCGCCCTCTGGGTACTTAGACGGAGACACCCATCCAAACAGTCTCTTTTTGCTCTTCACCTCGCTTAAACCTGAACTTCGTGGGACTTCTCTGTATTCACTATTGCTATGGGAACCAATACAGACATACTTCCTACTCGTTCTCCATTTAGATTTTTTGTTAATCTCTTTAAGTCTTTCACCTGAGCACCAACTATGTTTCGTTTTAATTTATCCAAATCCTCCTCTAATGGTATGCCATAAATCACACCTCGAATTATTTTGTTTTCACCTATAACCTTTCTTTCCACCACCATTTTTTTGCAAATGCTTTCAACATGTAATGTCTTTCTTTTCTGTTCTTCAGTTTTGCAAATAATCATTACATTTCTGTCAACACTTTCACCATTTCTACCTCTCCAATCTTCTTTTTTATTTCTTTTGACAGAATGATTGGACTTATGGGGCTCTGTTCTTCCTCATTCCTAAACTTCAATATTATTTTATGATCCCCCATCTCTACCTTACGTCTGACCACTCTCTCTTCTTCAGAGCTACTTCCATCTAACTCTCGTTTATTTTTCTGGTTGTCAAACATCCTTCATCCATCTTACCTCTACCACCTCCTCTACCTCTCCCTTTTACTGTCTTCCATCCATCATATTCCATATCGTCCTCATTATTCCCTGCCTGCGTATCCATTCTGAGCCATTCACATACCAGTTTATGCCAAACCAGCCACTAACAAAATCCCAAAATACGTCCTCAAAGTGGTGTAGAGCTGACGAACTGCCAGAGCTGACGAACTGCCAGAGCTTCCGCCTTCCTCTGACCGAGCCTCCCAGTGATGTCCTGATCCACAGTGAATCCTTATAAAGCCAGTGAGTTGATGAGTCATCTGTAGCAGGTGAGTCTGATTAGTGCTGCCAGCCAATCAGGGAAGAAAAACACTGCAGCAGAAATGCCTCAGTACTGTATGACTGAAGTACCTTTTTTTTTGTTTCTTACACTGCTTACTTTTTCTCTTTTATTTTATTTTTTTATTTTTGCTAAAATGTGAGCATCATTAGACAACAATATTTATTACATCTATAATGAAACTAGTATTCCGTTTAAGACAACAGGTAACTTACTTCCTTGAATGCCAAAGTTTTACACAGAAATCTAGTGTGATATGTTAGTTCTCAAAGTAAGTGACAAAAATGACACACCAAATTATAGCTCAATATTTTTACAAATAGCCATCTCAAATTGTGTTGGCTCCAAAAGGTAATCAGTTGCAGATGATGACAAACAGGAAAACAGCTAAAGTTTTACACAATGTAATATGTTGGTACATGAATGCATGCCTTTTAAAGCAGAACGCAGTGACAACCGAACAACAACAAGAAGTTAGAGCAGGGGTGTCAAACTCATTTTGATCTGGGGGCCGCATACAGCTTAATCTGATCTCAAGGGGGCCAGACCAATATCCAAAAGTCCACTTTTTTCTTTGTATTAGTGCAAAGAATAAATAAATTATAAAAATATTTACATTAAATTAATTATCCTTTTACACTTTTACTCAGCTTAACATTTAAGTGCATTACACATTAAAAAACTGATCAGTGATTGCACGTTTTAAAACATTTAGTCAACTGTTTTGTTAAATACCCTGATGGGTCCGTGTATATTTTGGTCATTGGATTTTGGTTTACAAAACAAAATCGAAAATCGAAAAACTGATGTTTTTTTGTTTTTTCGTTTCAAAAACAAATAATGAAAATCGAAAAACGGATGTTTTTTTGTTTTTCCGTTTTTAAAACGAAATTAGAAAAACGGAATTGCTAAAAATAAAAAAAAGGGGAACGTTTTGGTTTTTGATTAAACCAAAGACGAGCTTTTATTTTGTTAATTGAACACGGGAGTTTATGGCGGAACCGGAAATAAACTCCCGGTGCTGTGCGAATTTCTGTTCCCCCGTGAGAATCTGAGCTGCGTGAAGCTGACACTCCACCCACGTCAAACCAGCAATAACGGAGCGCTAACCATTCATACTATTTACTTTAATTTTTGACGTGTGTGAGGTGTCAGCTTGATGCAGCTGAGAATCTGTTCCCCCTGTGTCGGGAGCGCGCACTGCACCCGAGAGGCAAATCCGACCGTCTTCAAGGCGCATCTGAAAGATCTCTGTGAAACGAGTCCACACACTATCTTGTCACGGTTATAACTCATTTTAATACTCCTGGTGATAAATAAATAAATATAAACCCTCCACTAACAAAATAAACCTGGTCTTGTGTGGGGTGTTATAACCTAGTTTTTTTTTTAAATCGCTGACAGAATCTAGATTTGGTCATGTAACCTGCCAAATACAAATTTTAATAACTTCCTGCAAAGATAAGTGTAGGCTTTCTGGTAGGCTAAATCTCGTTCAAATTAAAAATGACTGGAGAAAAACTGCTATTTTTGTTAGTTAATGTCTGTTTTTTCCATTATTTGAGAGAGAAAAAATGATTTTAGAAATAACAAAGTCAGAGAATTTTATTGTCATTTGCATCACGTGGTACATGTGATGAAACGAGATTATGTACACAGGGTCCCAGTTACATCCAACAATAAAATGTAAGAGAAGAACAGTAATAACATCTAAGATATGAACTAAGAAAAACATCAACTAAAAATACACTAAATAAAAAATACACGCAGCACTAATATAATAGAAAACCATTACTCCACACAGCAGCTGTGTGAGCAGATGTGCACAATGAACATAGCAACATGAAACAGATCAGCAGCAACATGAAACAGATCAGCAGCAACATGAAACAGATCAGCAGCAACATGAAACAGATCAGCAGCAACATGAAACAGATCAGCAGCAACATGAAACAGATCAGCAGCAACATGAAACAGATCAGCAGCAACATGATGTGATATTTCACAGTGATTATTCTGGTTATTTATTCATGAGTCTAACAGCCTCAGGGTAGAAGCTGTTCCTCAGTCTAGTGGTTCTACACTTGATGCTCCTCAACCTCCTTCCTAAGGGGAGTGGGGCAAAGAGTGTGTGTGCTGGGTGAGTGAGGTCTTTCATGATGCAGGTGGCTCTCTTCCTGCATCTGGAGGTGTAAATGTCTGTGATGGTGGGGAGACTGACTCCAACATCTTCTGTGCAGCCTTCACCACTCTCTGTAAAGCTTTTCTTTCTGCAACTGTGCAGCCTCCATGCCACACGTTGATGCTGGAGCACAGGATGCTCTCCACTGCACACCTGTAGAAGGAGGTGAGGACTGGGCTGCTCAGACCAGCTCGTCTCAGCCGTCTGAGGAAGTAGAGTCTCTGATGACCTTTCTTGATCAGGCTGGTGGTGTTGTTGCTCCAGCTGAGGTTATCATTCAAGTGTACACCCAAGTACTTGTAGCTGGAGACCACTTCCACTGCAGATCCTCTTATGTTCAGTGGGGTGTGGGTGTGTTTGTTCCTGTGAAGTGGATACATATTTTTAAAAATCTATTATAAAAAGCAGTGTTTGAGTTGTTACACTGTTTAATATATAATTGCCAGATTCACTCACATGTTGTCGCAACTGATGGTAAGGCTGGTGCACCTCTCTTAAGACCCTACCGACTCTGGTTTCTCCAGCATGTATCCCAATAGATGACAAGTATCCCGTCATAAATTTCCGTCCGTAGGATGGTCCTGTCTAACACACACACAAATGTAAAATGTTACCTGATGTACTGCGGTCAAACCAGTCAACATTAGTTCTCTCTTAAAGATTTGTGTGGCTCATACATGGTGCATTACAATAAGAGAAACAGCAAGTGCCTCTGCAGTCAAAAAACAATGAGAGAAAATGAGATGCATACAGTATTTATAAACAATATACAATTATGCCATACTTATTACTTTCACATACCTATAATATATCAAGAATAAATATGTCAGTTTTAGATTTTGTATAAAAGAGCAAAGTCAAAGTACCTCAAAATGCCTCTTTCAGTTTGCTTATGACCTCTATTCAAAATTCACATTTCATGTTCAGTGTTACAAAGAAGAAGTTAATATTTATTTGTTTGATGGCTGTTACTATTTTTTCCTGAAAAGGTGTTTACGATATATATATATATATATATATATATATATATATATATATATATATATATATATATATATATATATATATATATATATATATATATATATATATATATATATATATATATATGTGTGTGTGTGTGTGTGTGTGTGTGTGTGTGTGTACGCATATATACACACACACTTTTGTTTAATCAATCAACATTTTCAATAGAAGTTATAGATAAGCAAACTGAAATTAGCATTTTGAAGTACTTTGAATTGCTGTTTACCCCAAAATCTAAATTAAAACTATGACATATTTATTCTGGATGTATTATAGGTACGTGAAGGTAATAGGTACGAGATAAATGTACATTGATAATAATTATGCCTCTCTCATTATTTTATATATTTTTTGGCCTGCAAGAGGACCCCTGCTGGTCCATTACTGTAACGCACCATGTTTACACAATGCCTAGAGAAAGCTAACGTCAGCTAGCTTGTATTTACAAGTTTCACTCATTTTATCGCAGTATATTGTCCATAAACTTTGATACATACTTGGAAAACTGAAGAAAGTACAGCACGTTCCAAATCGGCGTCCAACTCGTTGTTGTGTCTTCGCAAGTTTTGCTCCATACAAAACCTTCCGAGACTCATTACCGAGTAATGTGGAGCTCCATGGCGACACAAAACATTACTGATTTCAGAGTGTGGTTTCCTCTCTCAAAAAGTTCGATAATCAATGCAGAAAACGGTTCAAGTGCAGCCATTGCCATTTAGGAATGTTTTGTTTTTATTCCGTCTTCATCTGCTGTAAAAAATATATATATTTGGCGACTTCCGGTACGTCATTTCCGGTATCGCTACAAATTAAAACAACAACCGTATTTACGCAAAAACCAAATCGCACCCTTTTTTTATTTTTAGCAATTCCGTTTTTCTAATTTCGTTTTAAAAACGGAAAAACAAAAAAACATCAGTTTTTCGATTTTCATTATTTGTTTTTGAAACGAAAAAACAAAAAACCATCCAATTTTCGATTTTCAATTTTGTTTTGAAAACCAAAATCCAATGACCAAAAGATACACGGACCCTGATGCATGCTCAATAATCCAGGTGGAAAAATCTAAAAAAACTAAGTCTGGTCCTCTGGACATTAAAACAAAAAAACAGTTTTGTTAAAAACACTGTCCTGCATGTTAAAAATGCATCAAACCCATCAAAATTTAGAAATGAATTAATTTTAAATCCATTTTCCACATCTAGGAAGCAATTGTGAACACATAAATTGAGCTTTGAGCGCAGCTGTTTTATTAATGTTCATTAGTGAGAACAGAAGCTCTGATGGTGAGTGGTGAGAGAAAAACTGCAAATTCTGTCTTGAGTTCGCCTTTGTAGCGGTGCCGACATGCGGCTTCGTGCACTCGGCCCATCTTTTAAGACGTGTGCATAATTATTATTCTAAAGACCTGAAATTGTTTCTCAAACTCCCTCAGCAACCCTGAAATCTTGTTTTTGTACTGTTTCACATCAGGAGGAACACTTGCTGCGCACATGAAGACAGGGAAAAAGAGCAGAGCCTCCGCTTGCTATCTGCTGCATCTCCCATACTAAAACACAGCGCCCCTGGGTCCTAGAGGCAGCCGGTTTGAGTAGGACAACATAGGAACTGACTAAAACACAGCACCTCTATAGCGGACAACATAGGAACTGCGGATTTTTAAGAAAATAGCGTTTATTCTTTTTTTAAATAATTCAGATTCATCCGCGGGCTGACTAAAACCCCCTGGCGGGCCGGATGTTTGACACCCCTGAGTTAGAGTGAAGGAGAGAAGGACATTTGAATTACAAAATAACCAAACACTAACTGGATCTAGCTTTAATTACAACTACAGTAAACCTATACAAATTAAATAATGAAAATAGGTCAAAAATAATTTTGATTCTTTCTGATTTGCAGATTGATCTGCTGAAATGTCAGACAAAGAAGATTTGCATTAGTTGAAAGCCGTGAGTTGGCAGCACTAACTGGAATTCATTCTCATGACCTTTTGGTTATAATTAGCTTGTTGGTTAATTGTGTGCATCTGCTGTGTAGACTGCAGTTTCTATGCAGATGTTTAGAAACAGGCTACAGAGGAATTTCTGCTCAAATAGACTTTAAAAACACATTTAAAGACACTCAGTTCCCTGTTCTTGACAAGGGCACAAGTTACTGTCACAAATAATAGGACCAAAGGACAATTTTTTTTCCCTCTCTTCATAAAAATCCTGAAACCTAATAAAAAAAAATTGGTATAACAAAGACAGCCACTATGACCCTCAGTCAACAGAATATCCTCAAGGAGTTTGCAAAAAGGGATGTCTGGAGGATGAGAATGCAGCTTTGCATACAAAACATTATCCTTCTTTAGAGAACAGTGCAGAGGAAGGACAGTCATTTGCACAAAATTTCTCATTAAAACAAATTAATTTACAACAATAAAGTCTGTAAGTACAATTTATCATATGAAGCCTATTTAAATCATTATCATAAAACCAAAACTAAATAATAAAGCAAGCCACAGAATCTATATGCTGTATAATACTCAGACAAGCTGCAATCATGCCTAAAAATAAAAGCTTGTTCACATAATGCCAGCTGTGAACAAAAAACTCATGTGAAGACAATTCATGTAAATTTTGGACTTTACCAAATCTCTGAGCAAACATTTGGTGACAGCAGCACACCATCAACCACACTGGCATATAAAATCAAATCAATTAAAAACTGTTTTCATAGAAAACTAATAGCAGAAACCAAGACATACTGATACAAATAAAACTTACTAAATACTTTACTTAATTTAATTCAATTCAAAAATTCGGTGTTAATTCCAAAGGTAAATTAAATTAAATGTTGTTGTAACTTATCATCCTGGTTTCTTTAAAGAGTTGTTCTAGATCAGGGGTCTGCAACCTTTAGGATCAAATGAGCCATTTCTCTCCCTTCATTCACTAAATTAATGTCCAGAGCTGCAAAACCTGCTACAATTGTTATTTTCAACTGGTGGCCCATGGGCCACTTTAAGTTTGTTAGATGGGGATTTTCTGGCCAGTAGGTGTGAAATTATAAAATTAAAAACATCCAGTGACTATTAACATTCATTTATATTTTTATGTTTTGAGACAAAAGAAAAACTATTCCATCCATCCATCCATCCATCCATCCATCATCTTTACTTGTTTCTTCCATTCTCAGGTTACAGGGGGTCGGTCACTGGTGCCCATATCTAGGTCGCAAGTCTATCACAGAAGACTAGATTCTTGTAAAGAAAAAACAAACAAACAATCAAACATTATTTTGCCAATTTTTTTTAAACTAAAACATTAAACCGTGCAGGTTTATGTGTGTTTTTTTATTGTGGAAAATGTGAGTATACTACTTTGAATAAATAAAGCACAAAGTTAACGGGAGCATTCTTTGATCTGTGTATTAGGACTAGTATCCACATATTTGCAAATGAAATGACAGGAAAACTGCTAAAACTAGTCATTTTTGTTGCGAGTACAGTATAACATGCTATAAAAGTCAGTTTTATGTTAGTTTTAATTAAAACGTGAAAGAGTCGCTGCAGAGGGACCAAAGAACTGCATGTGGCTCCAAAGCCACAGGTTGCAGAGCCCTGATCTAGATGCTGATGGCTGTGGGCACGAAGGATCTCTTGTAGCGTATGTCTTACAGCAGATCTGAAGAAGCCTCTGACTGAAGACGCTGTTGTTGCATTACAGTCTGATGAAGAGGAGGAGAAGAGGCTGAAGTTGTCTATAGTGTTCTTCATTTTATGAAGAATCTTTCTTTGTGCAAGCATCTCCAAAGGCTCTAGAGCAGTCCCCAGAACTGAACCAGCTTTCTTTATGAGCTGGTTGATCTTTTTTAAGTCGCTTGCTCTGGTGCCTCTACACCTGGTGCAGAAGAGATGGTGCTCTCTACAACAGATTTATAGAAGATATGCATCATCTTGCTGCAAACACTGAAGGACCTCAACTTCCTCAAGAAGTACAGTCTACTCTGTCCCTTCTTGTAGACAGCTTCACTGTTGCATCTCCAGTCCAGTCAAATTTTGAGGTATTATTTGAGCTTTTGAGATGCTCATCAGCTGCTCCTGTTTTTTTTAAACCTTGTTGTTATGCTTACACATCATAACAAATGTCCAAATGTAAAAATGTTTCAGTAAAAATCCTTCCAGCTGCACAGCATCTGATACTAAAGGAAATAATCATCCAAAAAAGCAATTTTCATCCAGTAAAAGAGGAATTAAAGTTTCCAAAAGCAATATTTCAGAATGAATGTAACAGAGCTACTCCAGCATGGAACCACCTTGAGAGGCACATTTCTAGAACCAGCGATGATGCAATATACTGTACAAAATAATGGTTATAATGGCAAAAGCAGCATGTTTTAAATGAATGCATATCCATGTTTCATACCTGCATTTTAAAATTAAATTATCTTATATTAAGAAATTATAGCGCTGCAGCCATTTTGGTCAAACTTTGATAAAGGGGTCGTATAGATTTTATTTGACTTTACGTGTATTACCCTCAGCTAATACCACATCAAACTCTGACACAATCTCAATAAAAATAATTAGGTTGTGCCTCTTTTTTGTGTTAATGTTGATTTGATGCAGCAGACAGCTTAAAATGAATTGAGTCCAAAGTATTATGACTAGTATTTATGATGAATATTCTAGGCAGCTGTAGCCTTTAACTTTGTAACCAAACATTTAATTTTATTATAAACTTCACCAAATTTAAAGGTAAACACTTGAAAGTATAAATGTGATTAATGGTGGTACTAGAAAAAAGCTGCATAATGATGCAAATAAAAGAAAAGACATGTTATGACAAAGAAAATAAAAGACAGATCCATAATTTGTTGGACAAATAAAAATTTAGTAAAATAACTCTTATAATAATTATTGCATTTTGTACTTTGGTGAATTTCATATACCGTTCAACATGTTTTAAAAAACTGAGCATTCAATAAAACCTTCTGAGCAACAAGAATCCAGTGGTGATTAAACAAAGTTTTCATCTCACAAATAACTGAATAAATGACCATGTTTTAAGTAAAACTAAAGATTTATATTGAATGTATTCAGCAGTTTGATCTCAGCTGAAGCCCGTCAAGCTAATAGATATAAATAGAAGAACCCTTGAGGCGGGCAAGACATAAACAAACACATTAAACATACCTTATTGTGCTTTTATGGATCTTATAGATCTGCTCAAACAACTGTGACCTCTTCAGCTTTTAAAGCTTTAACACAACAACAATAAATCCGCAATTTCAGAGACTAACGACTCTAAGTTCAACCTTTATCCATGAGGTAAGAACCCTCTAAGCATGTTCATCCTGTTTGCACTTACAAATGTTTTATTTCTCTGAAGGCGTAGTTTAACACGTTGTTGGATGTAACCTAATTAAATATCTTGCTGACACTGTGATCCAAATGTTGCCTGCAGGGCTTTGTTCATGCATAAGCAATGGGAAATTACAGTTTGAGTCTTTGTTTTTGTATTTAAACGTCATATTTATGGAACAAGCTGGTTGGTAAATGTTTGAAAACAATCACGTTTTACCCACTTACGCCATTTTCACTGCTCTGATCAGGACTTTACCAGCCTAATTTTAGTAAAGTGCCTGTTTACACTGAATGTAAAAGTTGAAAATTAGAGTTCCCTTATCAGTCAGGTCTCTCAGTGCAACACCATTGCTATGGGAATTGCGCCCCCGCGCAATTACCTGAAGGAATATATTCACGCCTTTATGGCAGGGGGCGTCAGCGTCACCCCAGAGGCCCCGCCCTCTGGGTACTTAAGACGCGGACGCCCATCCAACTTTCTCCAAGTGCACTTCACTGAGCTTCAGCATTGAAAAGGGCCAACTGTGTTGCACCTCGTTCCCTTCCTTCAGGGAACATGAGTTATGGTGCATAACTTTCAGTTTTTCTTTATCATTTGCATTTTTTATCTTTATAATCTTGAGTGTTTTACCCATGTGCTGATTCAAAACAGGGTTGTTGAACTCACTTACAAAAGGGGGACAAAATTAAAACTATATATTTTTTAAACTAAGGGCCAATTTCAGAATCTACATTAACTTAAATCAGATGCCTAACACCTTTTCTTGTCACAGGTTCCTCTCCTTTGATGTTTTCTGTTGTGTTTTCGACATCATAATCAAAGAATACTGAAAAAAATTAAAATATAGAAGTATTGTACATTTCACATATTATCTGGAGGGCCAAATAATAACATAATGGTACTTCCTCCCATACATTCCTCCCATACAGGTCTCTTGCAAATGAGTCCTCGAGGCTCAATGGGATTAACCATTGTTGCTCCCGGTAGGACTGGAAAGCGCCTTGCATGGCAGTCTCCCGCTACCGGTGTATGAATGTGTGTATGAATGGGTGGATGATTGGTATTGTAAAGTGCTTTGGGGCCCCTCATAGAGGGTTGGAAAGCGCTATATAAATAAGCTCCATTTACCATTTAACCTGCCTAAATAAAGGTTGAATGCATTTAACAGTCAGCAATGGTGTGCCACAAGGCTCAGTCTTAGAACCCACCCTCTTTACAATCTACTGTCACGATCCATTAGCCTGGCCCTCGCCCTCCTGCACAGCTCTGCTCAATTCTCATTTCCCTTCACTGCACAGTCTGGGACTTCTCTCATCCACAAGGATTTCTCCGGTAGATTTTTGTTCGGACCAATCAGAGAACAGAAGGGGCGGAGTTTTTGGCCCCTAACCTACGCCCCCACCTGTCCCAGCGCAGCCAGCTCGCAGCGCATGTTCTCATTCAAAGCGATGCAGGAGTCCTGCATCGAGGACTGTTGTATAAATGACACAAAATGTATTAATTTCCCCTTCTTAATCCCTTATCTGGAGTTTTCTTTTGTTTTTTTGGCCAAAAGTCAAGTGTTCGCTCCCTCCTCCTCCTCCTTCTCCTCCTCTCCCTCCGCTGAACACGGAAATGCCCCCACCTGTCCCAGCTCGCAGCCGCATGTTCTCATTCAAAGCGATGCATGACTGTTTTATATGTGACACAAATTTATTAATTTCCCCTTCTTAATCCCTTATCTGGAGTTTTCTTTTGTTTTTTTCCCAAAAGTCAAGTGTTCGCTCCCTCCTCCTCCTCTCCCTCCGCTGAACAAGGAAACGTCTCAGGTTGTCACGAGAGAATTAAAGTCAGGTTTTAAGTTGCTGCCCGAGTCCCATCAGATTTCCTGGTCTTCTGGTGTGTTGGACTAGCGCTCCATGGTTTTGTTTTATTATATATTATAAACACAGAATATACAGTGGAGCGAGAGAAAATTCAGCAGGAGGCGGAGCTGAAGTCAAGTTCAGAAGACCACAGGGGAGCAGCCATCAGCAGAGCCCACGCCTCCAGCAAGAATCGTTTGTCAATGGACAGGTCCCAGACCCTTGTCTGAAGCGAAGTGAAGGACAGGGTATGGTTTCAACCAGGCTAACGATCCATTAGGTTTGAACCCAAAAGCAGGCAGGATGACTATAGCAGGAGTTCTCTTTGAACAAAAAATGATTTATTTTAAACAACACAAAACAAAAAGCTGACGTGGCAGCAAAAAACTTACAAACTAACAGGTTGGTAAACAGGATGGGTACAGATTAGGCTGGCAAAAAAGAAGGACCGTGTTGTCTGTGATAACAGAGCTGAAACCAAAAAACAATGACTGCACAAACTGCAGTGGATGGCAGGAGCTTAAATGCTGAGCTTAACAGGTGGAAGGAATAAAGGACTGATTGCTAAACTGGGGCAGAAGGGGTGTGGTGAACAGTTGACTGACAGAAGTGGCTGTGGCTGTGAGCAATGATAGATGGGTGAAAAGCAAAACAGCAGAAAAACAAACAATGACATGAGGAGCAGAAGAGTAGAATCAGGACTGAAGCAGACTGAGGAAGAAGTGAAAAGAAATGACAGAAACAAAGTAAAAACACGAAACAAAACATACAAAGAACAGAACAGAAATCAGAAGGGCAGAGGAACAAAGAACATGAAGATTAAGCAGGGAGGCATGTACAGATGAACTGATTAAGCAGGGAACGCATGGTGCAGAGAGACAGGAGCAGAGGAAGGGTGACAGGCATTACTGGGATGAACTAAATAAGATTGTGGGCAGAAGGGGCAAAAATATGACAGAGGGGAGTCAGGCTGAACTAAATAGGACTGTGGACAGAAGGGGCAAGAAATATGACAGAAGGGAGTCAGGGGCAGAGGAAGGGTGACAGGCATTACTGGGATGAACTAAATAAGATTGTGGGCAGAAGGGGCAAAAAATAAGACAGAAAGGAGCAAGTGTGAGGACAGAAGGGTCAGGCTAAAGGGAGGAGGGTCAGCGGGGCCGCTGACCGTGACATCTACATAGGTAATGTACAAAGAGCATCCCTGATGCATCCTTAAGGGCGAGGCATAGCTCCGCGCTAGCGCGAGGCCACGCGGCGCTACGCTGTGCGAGCTCCGCTTGCACAAGCCTTTGAACGCTCGTGCGAATGCGCCAAGCTCAAATTTTACGACCGCTCACGCGCGCGCGGTGTCTCACAATAAACTGCCCTGGTGGCGGACTGTTTTGTATGACACACAAATGAATTAAATTCCTCTTCTTTATCGCTGATCGGGCCTTTTCTTTTGTTTTTTTGCCAAAAGTCAAGTGATCGCTTGAAGCGGTCACCATTCACTTCCTCCTCCGATGAGGAGGAATGAATGAACTTGTCACGAGTGAACTAAACTCATGTCCAACGTGGATGCGCAGGTTCTAAACATTTCCTGGTGTGCTTGTCTGCTGTGTGGGTTGAAGGACCAGCGCTCCCTGTTTTAATTTTTAGGACTTTTTTATTAACATATAAACACAGAACAAAGCTGCACAGCCCTCTGCCTTTTCTTCTCAGACCCGACATTCTTCTCAGACCCGACCTGTCAATCAAATCAGTAGGCTGTCAGCAAATGACCAATCAGCGACCTCAATTTGTCCCGTAGCTAAACGCTCCGCCCTGCTTCTGCTCAAATGACATCAAGTATTTGGAGCGAAAACGTTGGAGCCACACGCTGCTTGCTCTGCTGTGAACCCCCCACGCGCAGCACACGCGCGTGGTGCGGCGCTTGGTCCAGAGTGGAGCTTTGCCTCGCCCTTTACACTTCTATGCTGATGACACAGTTGCTTATTGTCAAGCTAAAACAGTTGCTAAGGCTTTCCAGCTTTTGCAATCCTCCTTTGACATCATTCAGATAGAAATCAAAGTTCATGCTCAATCATCCAGTTACCAAATCCAATAATTCTCAGTTGGGTCATCTGGACAGTTTCTTTTTTATAGAAATGTTTCACCCTCTATAGAGGGATTCATCAGTCAGAGGAGTTCCAGTAAACTTTTTTCCCACCAAGCATTAAACACCTTAAGTGGACCAACCAGATTGCTGGAGCTAAGATGTTTTTTTGAGGGCCGTCCTGTCCCTTGTCGACTCCTCCCAGGCAGGCAGCCACAGCCAAAGTGGTTCAAGGCAACAATTGAGCATGAACTTTGTTGCCTTGAACCACTTTGGCTGTGGCTGCCTGCTGGGAGGAGTCAACGAGGGACAGTGAAAGTATTAAACATTAAATTAGTCTGTTACTAAGTTTAGAGTAATTGTTCAGATGAGTAAAAACAAGTCTTTAGCAGAACCTCGTCAGCAAGATTCTGACTCAACACCTGGGTTACTGACAAACATTCAAAGGTGTGTTGATAAAATAAACCCAATTTTAAAATGCTGTAATGCGATGACATTAAGATCCTTCAGGTGTTAGTCAGCACAAGATGGTCTAGTGGCAGGGCTTTTGACTACGGATCCGAAGGTCGCGGGTTCGCGCCCCGGCCACTACCCAGCTTGGGGTGTCTATGAGTCCACACCTATTTCTCCAGCTCCCCGAGCGCTTTCGGGCTGCTCACTGCACCACCTGGTAGGTGGTTGGGTTAAATGCAGAGACGAATTTCGTCTGTGTATGAGAACATACGCAGATGACAGGAATAGACATTATTATTATTATTATTATTATTATTACAGGGAGGATGAATCATAAAAATTAACTATAACAATGTTTAATTATACCGCCAAGTCTTGTGTAAAAGTCACAGTAATGAAATCTGAAAGTC
>JBBPBX010008892.1:0-15166 GCA_038048925.1 Garcialebias charrua
ACTTACAGATGTAGCGACGAACTGTAGTTACTGACAGTGGTTTTCTGAAGTATTCCTGAGCCCATGTGGTGATATCTTTTACACACTGATGTCGGTTTTTGATGCAGTACCGCCTGAGGGATCGAAGGTCACGGGCATTCAATGTTGGTTTTCGGCCTTGCCCCTTACGTGTAGTGATTTCTCCAGATTCTCTGAACCTTTTGATGATATTACGGACCGTAGATGGTGAAATTCCTAAATTCCTTGCAATAGCTCGTTGAGAAAAGTTGTTCTTGAACTGTTCGACAATTTGCCCACGCATTTGTTCACAGAGTGGTGACCCTCGCCCCATCCTTCTATGTGGATGACTGAGCATGTCAAGGAAGCTGCTTTTATACCCAATCATGGCACCCACCTGTTCCCAATTTGCATGTTCACCTGTGGGATATTCCAAATAAGTGTTTGATGAGCATTCCTCAAATTTCTCTGTCTTCTTTGTCACTTGTGCCAGCTTTTTTGAAACATGTTGCAGGCATCAAATTCCAAATGAGCTAATAATTGCAAAAAATAACAAAGTTTACCAGTTCGAACGTTAAGTATGTGGTCTTTGCAGTGTGTTCAATTGAATATAGGTTGAAAAAGATTTGCAAGTCATTGTATTCTGTTTTTATTTGCGATTTCCACAACGTGCCAACTTTTCTGGTTTTGGGCTTGTACATGTATATGTAAGTGCATATATACAAGAATATGTAAGTGCATATATGCATGAATATGTAAGTGCATATATACATGTAAATGCAAATGCATATAAAAATGTAAATGCATATATGTATATATACATGAATATGCATATATGTACATATGCATATACATATACATGTATATATATATATATATGCATATGCATATACTATACAGAGACATATACATGTAAATATAACATGTTCAACTGAAATTGTGTGCGTTTGTGTGTGTGACTGTTTTGTGGTTTTTATGGACATTGTTTTGTTAGGACAGCCATACGCTATAATCAGACAATCAGATTACAGCTCATTACTGTCCTGACAAAACACTGTCCTTAGAAACCACAAAACAGTCACACACACAAACACAACAATTTCAGTTGAACATGTTATATTTACATGCCTATTACATGTATATATAAGTGCATATATACATGTATATATAAGTGCATATATACATGTATATGTAAGTGCATATATACATGTAAATGCAAATGCATATATGCATGAATATGTAAGTGCATATATACATGTAAATGCAAATGCATATAAAAATGTAAATGCATATATGTATATATACATGAATATGCATATATGTACATATGCATAAACATATAGATGTATATATGCATAAACATATACATGTATATATATGTATATACATATGCTGTACAGATAGACATATACATGTAAATATAACATGTTCAACTGAAATTGTGTGTGTTTGTGTGTGTGACTGTTTTGTGGTTTTTAAGGACAGTGTTTTGTCAGGACAGTAACGAGCTGTAATCTGATTTATTGTCTGATTGTTTATAGCGTATGACTGTCCTAACAAACCACTGTCCATAAAAACCACAATACACTCCCATACATACACAATTGAACATTAAGGTTGATGAAACCACACGTAGCAAGTAATTCTGTTTAGGAACACAAGAACTAAAATGTACCTTGGTGTTCGTGTTTAAAGGAAGTTGATCGGTCTTCTGGCTGCCTGCGATCTCCTGACTCTGGACGTGTTCACATGTCATCTGTAACAGATCATTTATACTTATCTTTAGAAGAAATTCTACATTTTGATGATAGCTGCTGTCCTATGCAAACTAAGAAACATTACACAATTGTTTGGTTCATCATATTTATGGCTATTCTGTAAATAGTAAAAATAGAAAAATGACATTCTTTAAAGGAGTACTTTTTCAGTGTCAACTATCCTTCCTCGATGCACTTGCACATACCTTTATTTTGCTCTTACAGAATGTTTTGTTAGCAACTGAAACCTCTGTTGGAGGTGGTGCCTCAAAATCTTGCCCATCAGAAGACATTCCATGTAATGTCTGTTGAGATTTTGATCACATAGTAGGAAAGAATTAAAAATATATTGTGGTGAAACATATGTTGTAAACCTGTATGATTAAAAAACTATTTTTAATCATGATTACATTCAAAAAGTAAAATTTAAATCACCTTGCATCTCCATGGCCATTCTGAGTCGCCGTAATTATAGGTGATCTCATCTCCTTCATTGATGGGTTTAGTTGCAAACAAACATAGATGGGGCTTTTTGTTTACAACTGTGTACCTCATCTTTGCATTTGGGTTTATATGGTCATCATTTACAAGCCTTCCAAGTGACCCGTCCTCGTTTGCTGCATCAACACTACAAATGCATAATGCATATTTAAAAAAAAATAATCTTGCCAGCACTATAAATTACCTTACAATTAATAGCCTTTTATAAGTCATGTCAGACACAATGATAGGTTATTCTTACATACTCATACATACTCACCACAATATTTTTCCATCGAAGTAGAATTCAAACAAAAACACTTTCTGTGATTCATCATAAACTTGTTGCCTCCTCTCACATTCCTCCTTGGTGATCAATTCACCTCGATATTCCAAAAGAAAGTCATCTTTTGCAAAGGATTTTTTTGCAAAGATTCCACGACCTAGTTATACAAAAATAAATTATAGGAACAATTGTATTTTTTGTTAACACTAATAAAGCTCCACATACCTTTAAGTTCACTGATAAATTTGATGACAAGGCCCTCTTTG
The DNA here is from genome assembly GCA_038048925.1 of Garcialebias charrua. Taxonomy (NCBI): domain Eukaryota; kingdom Metazoa; phylum Chordata; class Actinopteri; order Cyprinodontiformes; family Rivulidae; genus Garcialebias; species Garcialebias charrua. The sequence continues at coordinate 2,787 of JBBPBX010008892.1, forward strand.
TCCTTTTGAATTTTGACATAATTGTTTGCATCTTTCTTTGGGCTCCATCTTTTTTGCCTTTGCATGTTTCACTGTCATAAAAAAATGCAATTTATGAAAAGAATGTCAGAATTACTGCCTTCATTTTCAGGGCAAACAATGCTGAAATTTAGGTTACAGATAAGCCAATGTAGACTGGGAAACTGGGGAGTCAAGTCTCCCCACCATCACAGACATCTACACCTCCAGATGCAGGAAGAGAGCCACCTGCATCATGAAGGACCCCACTCACACAGCACACACAGTCTTTGCCCCACTCCCCTCAGGACGGAGGTTAAGGAGCATGGAATGTAGAACCACTAGACAGAGGAACAGCTTCTACCCTAAGGCTGTTAGACTCATGAATAAATAAATAAGAATAATTACTGCAAAATATCACATCATGCTGATGCTGATCTGTTTTCTTGTTGCAATGTTCATTTGTGACCATCTGTTCATACAGACTCATGTTCCTGCTACTGTTTGTAATGATGTTTTTTTATTACATTAGTGATTAGTGTATTTCTAGTTGATGTTTTTTTTAGTTATATCCTAGATGTCATTACTGTTTTTCTCTTACATTTTGTTGTTGGATGTAACTGGGACCATGTGTACATAATCTCGTTTCATCACATGTACCACATGCAGTGCAAACGACAATAATGTTGTGATTGCTGCAGAATGTGGTCTGGCCTTTTCATGTAGAAAAATTCAGGGTCTTCCCTGAAAGAGATTACGTCATGGGATGGATAGATGTTTGATGGATGGATGGTTGATAGATGGATGTTTGATGGATGGATGGATGGATGGATGGATAAAGCATGGACCTCAGTCAGTAAAGATTCCATCTGTCTGGGTTCAGGAAGGCAGGATGTTTGATGGATGGATGGATAGATGGATGGATAAAGCGTGGACCTCAGTCAGTAAAGAATCCATCTGTCTGAGTTCAGCAAGGCAGGATGTTTGATGGATAGATGGATGTTTGATGGATGGATGTTTGATAGATGGATGGATAAAGCATGGACCTCAGTCAGTAAAGAATCCATCTGTCTGGGTTCAGGAAGGCAGGATGTTTGATGGATAGATGGATAGATGGATGGATGTTTGATGGATGGATGATGGATGGATGTTTGATGGATGGATGGATGGATGGATGTTTGATGGATGGATGTTTGATGGATGGATGCATGGATGGATGGATGGATGTGTGGATGTTTGATGGATGGATGGATAAAGCATGGACCTCAGTCAGTAAAGAATCCATCTGTCTGGGTTCAGTAAGGCAGGATGTTTGATGGATGGATAGATGGATGTTTGATGGATGGATGTTTGATGGATGGATGGATGGATGGATGGATGGATAAAGCATGGACCTCAGTCAGTAAAGAATCCATCTGTCTGGGTTCAGGAAGGCAGGATGTTTGATGGATGGATGGATGGATAGATGGATGGATGTTTGATGGATGGATGATGGATGGATGGATGTTTGATGGATGGATGGATGGATGTTTGATGGATGGATGGATAAAGCGTGGACCTCAGTCAGTAAAGAATCCATCTGTCTGGGTTCAGTAAGGCAGGATGTTTGATGGATGGATAGATGGATGTTTGATGGATGGATGGATGGATGTTTGATGGATGGATGTTTGATGGATAGATGGATGGATAAAGCGTGGACCTCAGTCAGTAAAGAATCCATCTGTCTGGGTTCAGGAAGGCAGGATGTTTGATGGATAGATGGATGGATGTTTGATGGATGGATGGATGGATGGTGTTGATGGATGGATGTTTGATGGATAGATGGATGGATAAAGCGTGGACCTCAGTCAGTAAAGAATCCATCTGTCTGGGTTCAGGAAGGCAGGATGTTTGATGGATAGATGGATGGATGTTTGATGGATGGATGATGGATGGATGGATGTTTGATGGATGGATGTTTGATGGATGGATGGATGGATGTTTGATAGATGGATGGATGGATAAAGCGTGGACCTCAGTCAGTAAAGAATCCATATGTCTGGGTTCAGGAAGGCAGGATGTTTGATGGATGATGGATGGATGGATGTTTGATGGATGGATGTTTGATGGATGGATGGATACATGGATGGATGGATAAAGCATGGACCTCAGTCAGTAAAGAATCCATCTGTTTGGGTTCAGGAAGGCAGGATGTTTGATGGATGGATGGATGGATGTTTGATGGATGGATGGATGATGGATGTTTGATGGATGGATGTTTGATGGATAGATGGATGGATAAAGCGTGGACCTCAGTCAGTAAAGAATCCATCTGTCTGGGTTCAGGAAGGTAGGATGTTTGATGGATAGATGGATGGATGTTTGATGGATGGATGGATGGATGGATGGATGTTTGATGGATGGATGTTTGATGGATGGATGGATGGATGTTTGATAGATGGATGGATGGATAAAGCGTGGACCTCAGTCAGTAAAGAATCCATATGTCTGGGTTCAGGAAGGCAGGATGTTTGATGGATGATGGATGGATGGATGTTTGATGGATGGATGTTTGATGGATGGATGGATACATGGATGGATGGATAAAGCATGGACCTCAGTCAGTAAAGAATCCATCTGTTTGGGTTCAGGAAGGCAGGATGTTTGATGGATGGATGGATCGATGATGTTTGATGGATGGATGTGTGGATGTTTGATGGATGGATGGATGCATGGATGGATGGATAAAGCGTGGACCTCAGTCAAAGAATCCATCTGTCTGGGTTCAGCAAGGCAGGATGTTTGATGGATGGATGGATGTTTGATAGATGGATGGATGGATGTTTGATGGATGGATGTTTGATGGATGGATGGATGGATAAAGCATGGACCTCAGTCAGTAAAGAATCCATCTGTCTGGGTTCAGGAAGGCAGGATGTTTGATGGATGGATGGAATGGATGATGGATGGATGGATGTTTGATGGATGGATGATGGATGGATGGATGTTTGATGGATGGATGGATAAAGCGTGGACCTCAGTCAGTAAAGAATCCATATGTCTGGGTTTAGGAAAGAAGGATGTTTGATGGATGTTTGATGGATGGATGGATAAAGTGTGGACCTCAGTCAGTAAAGGGGAAGGACCCCACTAACCCAGCACACACACTCTTTGCCCCACTCCCCTCAGGACAGAGGTTAAGGAGCATCAAATGTAGAACCACTAGACAGAGGAACAGCTTCTACCCTGAGGCTGTTAGACTCATGAATAATTAAATAATAAGAATAATCACTGCAAAATATCACATCATGCTGATGCTGATCTGTTTTCTTGTTGCTGTGTTCATTTGTGACCATCTGTTCATACAGACTCATGTTCCTGCTGCTGTTTGTAATGATGTTTTTCTATTACATTAGTGATTAGTGTATTTCTAGTTGATGTTTTTTTAGTTATATCCTAGATGTCATTACTGTTTTTCTCTTACATTTTGTTGTTGGATGTAACTGGGACCATGTGTACATAATCTCGTTTCATCACATGTACCACATGCAGTGCAAATGACAATAATGTTGTGATTGCTGCAGAATGTGGTCTGGCCTTTTCATGTAGAAAAAGTCAGGGTCTTCCCTGAAAGAGATTACGTCATGGGATGGATGGACGTTTGATGGATGGATGGTTGATGTATGGATGGATGAAGCATGGACCTCAGTCAGTAAAGAATCCATCTGTCTGGTTCAGGAAGGTAGGATGTTTGATGGATGGATCTGTGGATGTTTGATGGATGGATAAATGCATGGATGGATGGATAAAGCGTGGACCTCAGTCAGTAAAGAATCCATCTGTCTGTTTTCAGGAAGGCAGGATGTTTGATGGATGGATGGATGATGTTTGATAGATGGATGCATGGATGGATGCATGGATGGATGGATGTGTGGATGTTTGATGGATGGAAGGATGGATGGATGGATAAAGCGTGGACCTCAGTCAGTAAAGAATCCATCTGTCTGGGTTCAGGAAGGCAGGATGTTTGATGGATGGATAGATGGATGTTTGATGGATGGATGGATGGATGTTTGATGGATAGATGTTTGATGGATAGATGGATGGATAAAGCGTGGACCTCAGTCAGTAAAGAATCCATCTGTCTGTTTTCAGGAAGGCAGGATGTTTGATGGATGGATGGATGATGTTTGATAGATGGATGCATGGATGGATGCATGGATGGATGGATGTGTGGATGTTTGATGGATGGAAGGATGGATGCATGGATAAAGCGTGGACCTCAGTCAGTAAAGAATCCATCTGTCTGGGTTCAGGAAGGCAGGATGTTTGATGGATAGATGGATGGATGTTTGATGGATGGATGAATGGATGTTTGATGGATGAATGTTTGATGGATGGATGGATGTTTGATAGATGGATGGATGGATGGATAAAGTGTGAACCTCAGTCAGTAAAGAATCCATCTGTCTGGGTTCAGGAAGGCAGGATGTTTGATGGATGGATAGATGGATGTTTGATGGATGGATGGATGGATGGATGGATGTTTGATGGATAGATGTTTGATGGATAGATGGATGGATAAAGCGTGGACCTCAGTCAGTAAAGAATCCATCTGTCTGTTTTCAGGAAGGCAGGATGTTTGATGGATGGATGGATGATGTTTGATAGATGGATGCATGGATGGATGCATGGATGGATGGATGTGTGGATGTTTGATGGATGGAAGGATGGATGCATGGATAAAGCGTGGACCTCAGTCAGTAAAGAATCCATCTGTCTGGGTTCAGGAAGGCAGGATGTTTGATGGATAGATGGATGGATGTTTGATGGATGGATGAATGGATGTTTGATGGATGAATGTTTGATGGATGGATGGATGTTTGATAGATGGATGGATGGATAAAGCGTGGACCTCAGTCAGTAAAGAATCCATCTGTCTGGGTTCAGTAAGGCAGGATGTTTGATGGATGGATAGATGGATGTTTGATGGATGGATGGATGGATGTTTGATGGATAGATGTTTGATGGATAGATGGATGGATAAAGCGTGGACCTCAGTCAGTAAAGAATCCATCTGTCTGGGTTCAGGAAGGCAGGATGTTTGATGGATAGATGGATGGATGTTTGATGGATGAATGGATGTTTGATGGATGAATGTTTGATGGATGGATGGATGTTTGATAGATGGATGGATGGATAAAGCGTGGACCTCAGTCGGTAAAGAATCCATCTGTCTGGGTTCAGGAAGGCAGGATGTTTGATGGATGGATAGATGGATGTTTGATGGATGGATGGATGTTTGATGGATAGATGTTTGATGGATAGATGGATGGATAAAGCGTGGACCTCAGTCAGTAAAGAATCCATCTGTCTGTTTTCAGGAAGGCAGGATGTTTGATGGATGGATGGATGATGTTTGATAGATGGATACATGGATGGATGCATGGATGGATGGATGTGTGGATGTTTGATGGATGGAAGGATGGATGCATGGATAAAGCATGGACCTCAGTCAGTAAAGAATCCATCTGTCTGGGTTCAGGAAGGCAGGATGTTTGATGGATGAATGTTTGATGGATGGATGGATGTTTGATAGATGGATGGATGGATAAAGCGTGGAACTCAGTCAGTAAAGAATCCATCTGTCTGGGTTCAGGAAGGCAGGATGTTTGATGGATGGATAGATGGATGTTTGATGGATGGATGGATGGATGGATGTTTGATGGATAGATGTTTGATGGATAGATGGATGGATAAAGCGTGGACCTCAGTCAGTAAAGTATCCATTTTTCTGTTTTCAGGAAGGCAGGATGTTTGATGGATGGATGGATGATGTTTGATAGATGGATGCATGGATGGATGCATGGATGGATGGATGTGTGGATGTTTGATGGATGGAAGGATGGATGCATGGATAAAGCGTGGACCTCAGTCAGTAAAGAATCCATCTGTCTGGGTTCAGGAAGGCAGGATGTTTGATGGATAGATGGATGGATGTTTGATGGATGGATGAATGGATGTTTGATGGATGAATGTTTGATGGATGGATGGATGTTTGATAGATGGATGGATGGATAAAGCGTGGACCTCAGTCAGTAAAGAATCCATCTGTCTGGGTTCAGGAAGGCAGGATGTTTGATGGATGGATAGATGGATGTTTGATGGATGGATGGATGGATGGATGTTTGATGGATAGATGTTTGATGGATAGATGGATGGATAAAGCGTGGACCTCAGTCAGTAAAGAATCCATCTGTCTGTTTTCAGGAAGGCAGGATGTTTGATGGATGGATGGATGATGTTTGATAGATGGATGCATGGATGGATGCATGGATGGATGGATGTGTGGATGTTTGATGGATGGAAGGATGGATGCATGGATAAAGCGTGGACCTCAGTCAGTAAAGAATCCATCTGTCTGGGTTCAGGAAGCCAGGATGTTTGATGGATAGATGGATGGATGTTTGATGGATGGATGAATGGATGTTTGATGGATGGATGTTTGATAGATGGATGGATGGATAAAGCGTGGACCTCAGTCAGTAAAGAATCCATCTGTCTGGGTTCAGGAAGGCAGGATGTTTGATGGATGGATAGATGGATGTTTGATGGATGGATGGATGGATGGATGTTTGATGGATAGATGTTTGATGGATAGATGGATGGATAAAGCGTGGACCTCAGTCAGTAAAGAATCCATCTGTCTGTTTTCAGGAAGGCAGGATGTTTGATGGATGGATGGATGATGTTTGATAGATGGATGCATGGATGGATGCATGGATGGATGGATGTGTGGATGTTTGATGGATGGAAGGATGGATGCATGGATAAAGCGTGGACCTCAGTCAGTAAAGAATCCATCTGTCTGGGTTCAGGAAGGCAGGATGTTTGATGGATAGATGGATGGATGTTTGATGGATGGATGAATGGATGTTTGATGGATGAATGTTTGATGGATGGATGGATGTTTGATAGATGGATGGATGGATAAAGCGTGGACCTCAGTCAGTAAAGAATCCATCTGTCTGGGTTCAGGAAGGCAGGATGTTTGATGGATGGATAGATGGATGTTTGATGGATGGATGGATGGATGGATGGATGTTTGATGGATAGATGTTTGATGGATAGATGGATGGATAAAGCGTGGACCTCAGTCAGTAAAGAATCCATCTGTCTGTTTTCAGGAAGGCAGGATGTTTGATGGATGGATGGATGATGTTTGATAGATGGATGCATGGATGGATGCATGGATGGATGGATGTGTGGATGTTTGATGGATGGAAGGATGGATGCATGGATAAAGCGTGGACCTCAGTCAGTAAAGAATCCATCTGTCTGGGTTCAGGAAGCCAGGATGTTTGATGGATAGATGGATGGATGTTTGATGGATGGATGAATGGATGTTTGATGGATGAATGTTTGATGGATGGATGGATGTTTGATAGATGGATGGATGGATAAAGCGTGGACCTCAGTCAGTAAAGAATCCATCTGTCTGGGTTCAGGAAGGCAGGATGTTTGATGGATGGATAGATGGATGTTTGATGGATGGATGGATGGATGGATGTTTGATGGATAGATGTTTGATGGATAGATGGATGGATAAAGCGTGGACCTCAGTCAGTAAAGAATCCATCTGTCTGTTTTCAGGAAGGCAGGATGTTTGATGGATGGATGGATGATGTTTGATAGATGGATGCATGGATGGATGCATGGATGGATGGATGTGTGGATGTTTGATGGATGGAAGGATGGATGCATGGATAAAGCGTGGACCTCAGTCAGTAAAGAATCCATCTGTCTGGGTTCAGGAAGGCAGGATGTTTGATGGATAGATGGATGGATGTTTGATGGATGGATGAATGGATGTTTGATGGATGAATGTTTGATGGATGGATGGATGTTTGATAGATGGATGGATGGATAAAGCGTGGACCTCAGTCAGTAAAGAATCCATCTGTCTGGGTTCAGTAAGGCAGGATGTTTGATGGATGGATAGATGGATGTTTGATGGATGATGGATGGATGGATGTTTGATGGATAGATGTTTGATGGATAGATGGATGGATAAAGCGTGGACCTCAGTCAGTAAAGAATCCATCTGTCTGTTTTCAGGAAGGCAGGATGTTTGATGGATGGATGGATGATGTTTGATAGATGGATGCATGGATGGATGCATGGATGGATGGATGTGTGGATGTTTGATGGATGGAAGGATGGATGCATGGATAAAGCGTGGACCTCAGTCAGTAAAGAATCCATCTGTCTGGGTTCAGGAAGGCAGGATGTTTGATGGATAGATGGATGGATGTTTGATGGATGGATGAATGGATGTTTGATGGATGAATGTTTGATGGATGGATGGATGTTTGATAGATGGATGGATGGATAAAGCGTGGACCTCAGTCAGTAAAGAATCCATCTGTCTGGGTTCAGTAAGGCAGGATGTTTGATGGATGGATAGATGGATGTTTGATGGATGGATGGATGTTTGATGGATAGATGTTTGATGGATAGATGGATGGATAAAGCGTGGACCTCAGTCAGTAAAGAATCCATCTGTCTGTTTTCAGGAAGGCAGGATGTTTGATGGATGGATGGATGATGTTTGATAGATGGATGCATGGATGGATGCATGGATGGATGGATGTGTGGATGTTTGATGGATGGAAGGATGGATGCATGGATAAAGCGTGGACCTCAGTCAGTAAAGAATCCATCTGTCTGGGTTCAGGAAGGCAGGATGTTTGATGGATAGATGGATGGATGTTTGATGGATGGATGAATGGATGTTTGATGGATGAATGTTTGATGGATGGATGGATGTTTGATAGATGGATGGATGGATAAAGCGTGGACCTCAGTCAGTAAAGAATCCATCTGTCTGGGTTCAGTAAGGCAGGATGTTTGATGGATGGATAGATGGATGTTTGATGGATGGATGGATGGATGGATGTTTGATGGATAGATGTTTGATGGATAGATGGATGGATAAAGCGTGGACCTCAGTCAGTAAAGAATCCATCTGTCTGTTTTCAGGAAGGCAGGATGTTTGATGGATGGATGGATGATGTTTGATAGATGGATGCATGGATGGATGTTTGATGGATAGATGTTTGATGGATAGATGGATGGATAAAACGTGGACCTCAGTCAGTGAAGAATCCATCTGTCTGGGTTCAGGAAGGCAGGATGTTTGATGGATAGATGGATGGATGTTTGATGTATGGATGGATGGATGTTTGATGGATGGATGTTTGATGGATAGATGGATGGATAAAGCGTGGACCTCAGTCAGTAAAGAATCCATCTGTCTGGGTTCAGGAAGGCAGGATGTTTGATGGATGGATGGATGGATGTTTGATGGATGGATGGATGGATGTTTGATGGATGGATGTTTGATGGATGGATGGATAAAGCGTGGACCTCAGTCAGTAAAGAATCCATCTGTCTGGGTTCAGTAAGGCAGGATGTTTGATGGATGGATAGATGGATGTTTGATGGATGGATGGATGGATGTTTGATGGATGGATGTTTGATGGATAGATGGATGGATAAAGCGTGGACCTCAGTCAGTAAAGAATCCATCTGTCTAGGTTCAGGAAGCCAGGATGTTTGATGGATGGATGATGGATGGATGTTTGATGGATGGATGGATGGATGTTTGATGGATGGATGGATGGATGTTTGATAGATGGATGTATGTATGGATGGATAAAGCGTGGACCTCAGTCAGTAAAGAATCCATCTGTCTGGTTTCAAGAAGGCCGGATGTTTGATAGATGGATGGATAGATAGATGGATGGATGTTTGATGGATGAATGATGGATGGATGTTTGATGGATGGATGGATAAAGTGTGGACCTCAGTCAGTAAAGAATCCATATGTCTGGGTTCAGGAAGGCAGGATGTTTGATGATGGATGGATGATGTTTGATGGATGATGGATGGATGGATGGATGGATGTTTGATGGATGGATGGATGTTTGATGGATGGATGGATGGATAAAGCATGGACCTCAGTCAGTAAAGAATCCATCTGTCTGGGTTCAGGAAGGCAGGATGTTTGATGGATGGATGGATGGATAGATGGATGGATGTTTGATGGATGGATGATGGATGGATGGATGTTTGATGGATGGATGGATGGATGTTTGATGGATGGATGGATAAAGCGTGGACCTCAGTCAGTAAAGAATCCATCTGTCTGGTTCAGGAAGGCAGGATGTTTTAATGGATGGATGGATGGATGGATAGATGGATGGATGCATGTTTGATGGATGGATGATGGATGGATGGATGTTTGATGATGGATGGATGGATGGATGTTTGATGGATGGATGGATAAAGCGTGGACCTCAGTCATTAAAGAATCCATATGACTGGGTTCAGGAAAGCAGGATGTTTGATGGATGGATGGATGTTTGATGGATGGATGGATAAAGTGTGGACCTCAGTCAGTCACACACACTCTTTGCCCCACTCCCCTCAGGACAGAGGTTAAGGAGCATCAAATGTAGAACCACTAGACAGAGGAACAGCTTCTACCCTGAGGCTGTTAGACTCATGAATAATTAAATAATAAGAATAATCACTGCAAAATATCACATCATGCTGATGCTGATCTGTTTTCTTGTTGCTGTGTTCATTTGTGACCATCTGTTCATACAGACTCATGTTCCTGCTGCTGTTTGTAATGATGTTTTTCTATTACATTAGTGATTAGTGTATTTCTAGTTGATGTTTTTTTAGTTATATCCTAGATGTCATTACTGTTTTTCTCTTACATTTTGTTGTTGGATGTAACTGGGACCATGTGTACATAATCTCGTTTCATCACATGTACCACATGCAGTGCAAATGACAATAATGTTGTGATTGCTGCAGAATGTGGTCTGGCCTTTTCATGTAGAAAAAGTCAGGGTCTTCCCTGAAAGAGATTACGTCATGGGATGGATGGATGTTTGATGGATGGATGGTTGATGTATGGATGTATGGATGGATGAAGCATGGACCTCAGTCAGTAAAGAATCCATCTGTCTGGTTCAGGAAGGCAGGATGTTTGATGGATGGATGGATGGATGTGTGGATGTTTGATGGATGGATAGATGCATGGATGGATGGATAAAGCGTGGACCTCAGTCAGTAAAGAATCCATCTGTCTGTTTTCAGGAAGGCAGGATGTTTGATGGATGGATGGATGATGTTTGATAGATGGATGCATGGATGGATGCATGGATGGATGGATGTGTGGATGTTTGATGGATGGATGGATGGATGCATGGATAAAGCGTGGACCTCAGTCAGTAAAGAATCCATCTGTCTGGGTTCAGGAAGGCAGGATGTTTGATGGATAGATGGATGGATGTTTGATGGATGGATGAATGGATGTTTGATGGATGGATGTTTGATGGATGGATGGATGTTTGATAGATGGATGGATGGATAAAGCGTGGACCTCAGTTCAGTAAGAATCCATATGTCTGGGTTCAGGAAGGTAGGATGTTTGATGGATGGATGGATGGATGTTTGATGGATGGATGGATGCATGGATGGATAGATAAAGCATGGACCTCAGTTAGTAAAGAATCCATCTGTCAAGGTTAAACAAGGCAGTATGTTTGATAGATGGATGGATGGATGTTTGATGATGATATATGGATGTTTGATGGATGGATGTTTGATGGATGGATGGGTAGTTGGATGGATAAAGCGTGGACCTCAGTCAGTAAATAATCCATCTGTCTGGTTCAGGAAGGTAGGATGTTTGATGGATGGATAGATGGATGGATGTGTGGATGTTTGATGGATGGATGGATGTATGGTAGGATGGATAAAGCGTGGACCTCAGTCAGTAAAGAATCCATATGTCTGTTTTCAGGAAGGCAGGATGTTTGATGGATGGATGGATGATGTTTGATGGATGGATGCATGGATGGATGGATGTGTGGATGTTTGATGGATGGATGGATGCATGGATGGATGGATAAAGCGTGGACCTCAGTCAGTAAAGAATCCATCTGTCTGGTTCAGGAAGGTAGGATGTTTGATGGATGGATAGATGGATGGATGGATGGATAAAGCGTGGACCTCAGTCAGTAAAGAATCCATATGTCTGTTTTCAGGAAGGCAGGATGTTTGATGGATGGATGGATGATGTTTGATAGATGGATGCATGGAAGGATGGATGTGTGGATGTTTGATGGATGGATGGATGCATGGATGGATGGATAAAGCGTGGACCTCAGTCAGTAAAGAATCCATCCGTGTGGGTTCAGCAAGGCTGGATGTTTGATGGATGGATGGATGTTTGATGGATGGATGGATGGATGGATGTTTGATGGATGGATGGATGTATGTATGGATAAAGCGTGGACCTCAGTCAGTAAAGAATCCATCTG